>JAINUV010000496.1:0-13805 GCA_020205505.1 Panax japonicus
ACATCCTAACCCCTTGCCAGAAGCATCGCTGTAGATAACAAATCCATCCGAACCAGATGGTATTGTCAGAACAGGTGCCGAAATGAGTCTCCTCTTGAGCTCTTGGAAGCTCTTCTCGCATTCCTCGCTCCATACGAATTTTGCATCCTTCCGAGTCAGCTGAGTTAACGGAGTAGCGATTCGAGAAAATCCTTCCACGAATCTCCGATAATAACCAGCTAAGCCCAGAAAGCTACGCACTTCGGTCACCGACTTTGGCTGCTCCCAACTTTGTATTGCTTCAATCTTCGCCGGGTCCACAGATACTCCATGTTTTGACACCACGTGCCCAAGGAATGCTACTTCCTCAAGCCAGAACTCGCATTTCTTTAGCTTGGCATAAAGCTTGTGTTCACGAAGTCTTTGAAGTACTAGCTTCAAATGGTGCTCATGATCTTCACGGCTTTTGGAATAGATGAGGATGTCATCAATAAAGACAACAACGAATTGATCCAAATATTCCTTGAATACGGTTCATCATATCCATGAAGGCAGCAAGGGCATTAGTCAATCCGAAAGACATCACTAAGAATTCATAATGCCCGTACCGAGTTCTGAAGGCAGTCTTTGGAATATCCTCAGTTTTAATCTTCAGCTGATGATATCCAGAACGAAGATCGATCTTTGAAAAGAATTGTGCTCCTTGCAACTGGTCAAACAGGTCATCAATGCGAGGTAGTGGATACCTATTCTTGATGGTGACATGGTTTAATTCTCGGTAGTCAATACAAAGTCGCATACTCCCGTCTTTCTTCTTTACGAATAAAACAGGAGCACCCCAAGGAGATGTACTAGGACGAATGAAACGATGTCTAACAATTCCTGTAGTTGGACTTTTAACTCCTGAAGTTCAATAGGAGCCATTCGATATGGGGTTTTAGAAATTGTACCCGGTTCAAGATCAATAAAGAATTCAACTTCACGTTCCGGGGTAGACCGGGAAGCTCTTCAGGAAATACATCAGGAAATTCTCTAACCACAGAAATATTATTCAAATCTGACTTGTCTTTATTCAAATCCATAACATGGGCTAAGAAAGCTTGGCATCCTTTTTCAATAAACGAATAGCTTTGTGGCTTGATATGACATTAACTGATTTTAGTGGTTTAGTGGTTTGAATTCGTATGGGTTGGTTAGGAATATGAAAACTAACAACCTTACGAAAACAATCAATTTTGGCATGATGAGTGGTTAACCAATCAATTCCTAAAATCACATCAAAAGCAAGTATCTTTAAAGAGATAAGAAACAGGTAATGTGATAGTGCCAACTTGGATCATGCAAGATTTATAAACTGTAGATGTAACGAAGGTTTCACCCAACGGAGTTTCAACAGATAAATCAAAATCTAATTTCTCGGAGTCAAGTTTAAACGTTGAGCACAAGCAGGAGAGATAAAAGAATGGGTAGAACCGGTATCTAGTAAGGTATAAACTTCGCAAGAATTCAAGATTAGCTTACCCGTGATCACTTCGTTTGGGTTCCTCACGTTTTGGCCAGTCACGACAAACGCTCTTCCAGGAACCGATTTGACTTATCCGGGACAGCCCTTGGAATCACCACCCGCTGAACTTGGTTTCGCTATAGTACAATCTCGAGCGATGTGGCCTTCCTTTCCACAGTTGTAACATACCTTGGATTGTTGTGGACAGTTTGGGCTGATATGTCCTTCCCGCATTTGTAACATCTAACTGGCGGTCGTTCTCCTCCCCTAGAATTTGTTGTTGGTGGGTTGCTGCTGATGTCTTCCCGTCTGTTGAATCTTCTCTTTCTGAAATTTCCACTTGAGTCACCTCTTCTATTATCATGGCCACGATTACCACCTGAGTGGTTACCGCCTTTGTCCGTATTCTTCCTTCCTCGCTGGTTATCATCGTTCTGATGACTGCTGTCACCGATATGACCCTGGTTGTGGTCCCTCGGTTGAGTATACTCACTATCTCGCTCTAACAACTGAGCCCTGTTTACAACATCTGAATATAAAGAAAATTTATGAGATATAAGGTATTGACGAATCTCGGGTTTTAAACCTCTCAGAAACATCCGCGTCATGCGTTCCTCATTCTCCACCAAATGAGGTGCAAACCTGGACAACTCTGCGAACTTTGCCTCGTATTGAGACACCGTCATGTTATTCTGTTCGAGTCTAATAAACTCTACCTCTTTCATATGACGAATACTTTCAGGAAAGTACTTGTCATTGAAAAGTTTCTGAAATCTTTCCCAAGACATGTTGAGTGCATCTGGTTGGGTACGCTTCACAGATTCCCACCAGTAATCTGCTTCACCACGAAACATAAAGGTAGCGAATGGAACCTTCTGTTCCTCCGTGCATCCCAAGACATCGAATATCTTGGTAATTTGCTTGACCCATGTTTCTGCCATGATCGGATCGGTTTTCCCTTAAATTCTGGTGGTCCCAACTCCTTAAACTGCTTGGCTGTGACAGACCGCGCGTTGCCATCATTTCCACCCGTATTTTGTACACGAGTCTCCCTCGTCTGATTTTGCATGAACTGCAAAAAGCTCCTAAACATTCCATCGTTCATCGTTTGCTCGGTAGTGTGTTTACAGGAGGAATATTGTCTTCTTGCACGTTCTCCTGGTTTGTGACTAAAGGTTGCTCCACAGTCTCGTACACTCCATTGTTAACGTTCTCAGCAGCCATTCTTAAATACTGCCATAAAACAAGGGTTAAAACAAATTAACATGTCATATAATATCCCTATATTATGACCGACCAACAAATAAGCTTAGTAGGACACACTAGCAAAGGATTTACTCATCTCTCCCTCCTAGTTCTATTCCCCGATCTCCGCCAGAGACCATATCCCTAAGCTTTGATACCAACTGTGACGCCCCCAAAACAGGTATACAACACCCATTCTGAGTCGCCAAATACATGGTACATAAAGCAAACTACAACTTCAATAATACAAATGTCGTGTGAAATACGACAATACATACTGTGAGTTTAAATACAAATATTGTCTTCTAGACAATATCCACACGCAAATAAGTCCTCATTACAATTATTCAAACACTATTTTACAGAAATAGTGAGGACTGCTAAAACATCTTTCTAGAAACTCACTCCATACCCCGACTCGATCCTGCTATGTTCTCACCTCCTGAGAAGAAAAATGGAACAAAAAGGAAAAGGTGAGCTCAACTAGCCCAGTAAAAATATTATTAAGATAATATACAACAAATTATCGTTAGTCTTCAACAGGGAAAAATCTGATAAATATAATCGACAACAAGTTTTAGATCAACAAATAACGGAAACAGCAATCCATTAGAAGAGTCACGTAGAGGATGAATTCTACTATCTTCTAATATTTAAGAGTCCATCATCAATATTTTATCCCTGTAACAACAATCAATATACATCTTTAATCATCTTTGCACTACAGGCCAAAGATATTCATTTATATCACCGGTTGGTCATGTTCATCTCAACACCTGTTCATCTTTGCACTACGGGCCAAAGATATTCATCAGTAATCATTTATCTTTGCACTACAGGCCAAAGATATTCATCAATATCATCATTAAGGACTGAGGATGATGAAAAATTTTAAGAACGAATCCAGTGAGATAGAAGGACAAATATTAGGGATTCGTATAACAGTTTTATCCAAGATCATAATACTCCATAATAACCAATTTTGAAGCAGAATTCAAAAATAACGATCAAAACATGGATACAATCAAAGATAGTAGCCAAAATAGACATCTTGGACAAAAAGAAAATTTTCATTTTTCGGTGAATAGTGTCGTATTCGTGAATAGTGTCGTATACGTGAATAGTAACCCCGACCAAAAAGTTCCAAATTTGATAAAAAAAAAGTTCACCAATATTTCGGCATAATGATATTGAAGAAAATAATATCATTTAAGAAGAAAATAACATCCCTTACCTCAAATAACCGTACTTCTGACTGAATTTCGGTATAGTGCTGACGAAACTCGCACCGTATAGCAACACTCAAAGTATACTCACAAGAATACGCTCGATAATATAGAGAGAGAGAAAGAGAGAGAAAACTTGTTTCTGGTGTGATTTTCAATTCTAACTTAGTCCTCTATTTATAGGAAAATGTTAGAACGCCAAAGGAGACTAAATAATAAAATAATATTATATTAATCAAATTTTCCTACGCATGCTACAAAACCATGACCAGCCACCACCTTGGAAAATTTTCCAGCAGCCCATGTGTTTGAAAACCAAAAGTGGGTCCCACCCCTAATTTAATTAAAATTATTTTATTTTCCGAAACTTCAACAATTAATAAAAAATAGCTCGATTATCAGAAAATTTGAAACTCGCGACTTTCCATAGGAATTTCAATTCTCTACAACTTTACAGAAGAAAATTTTTCCAAATTCCAAAAAAATTATCCGAAATCCACAAACGGGCGATTTTACAGTCTATAATCAATTTTCGGTCAAGAATTGTGCCCGCCGACACACAAAACATGGGTTAAACATTAATGCCACAAAAATACTCTTCCTCCTCATATACTCATATATCCCACATTCATTGTAAAAATATCACCGTTAATATATTATTAAAAATTATATTTAAATGAATTATTTTATCAGAAAAAGATAAAATATATTTTTAACAATTGTCACATTAAAAATTTTCTCCATCTATATCCACATAAAATGAATATTTTCTTTATCATAATAATCAATAATTAATTATTCAAAATAATATTACAGAATCACAGTACTGACAACCAGGCCGTTCCCAGGATAGAGGGGGCTTTCCATAAGGATTTCTCCTTACTGGCGCGCAATTAGGTGACCAAACCTCTCCTTAGACAGAACCTTTTTAGACATTACCAATAATGTTATCTGATAATATTATTCAAATATATGAATTATTGATCTGATGATGAAAAATACTGTGCAGTGACAATTATTAAAAATAATAATAATATCAATTAACGCAGGCAATTATTGAATCAATATAATAAATAATGAACAGTAAACTACTGTAACAATTATGAGTAGGTCCTTCTTACGTACGAATCAATAATTCAACCATACTGTGCAATACCGTGTGCTACTGTACAACAACGCGTATTACTGTATTTTAACACCAGTACCCAACAGTGTTAACGGTAACAATTTATGCGTTATGTATAAACTTAATCTTTGTCGTTCTTCTTTCATCCAACCGTTTTCTGTTATGGGGACCAAATTGACTGCGCCGTCGTACGAATATTCTCGACAAAAAAAATATCCACGACCAATACGATATATTCCCCGACACAATGATTATTTTATAACCACTTGTTTATTTGTAAAAATTTTCACATTTCCCCATAATCAAAGTATATATCAAATTAACCCTTATTAAGTTAGAATAATTGAATAAAGGAAAACTCAATTTTATTTATAATAAGTTGGGGTCTTACGTTGAACATTGACAGCTAAAATTCCTTCTAATCATGATATATTCCCCTTGTATTAAACTTGCTAAGAAAAAATTAGTTGCTTACGCTAACTATATCATGACATTTATTTCAGTTAAGCCCGAGACGTCCAAGAAGGACCAAGGCACAGGGAAAGTGCAAGAGAGTTAATGGAAAGCTTTGTAGTAGTTTACTTAAATGATATTTTGATGTAAACTTTTTATTGTATTAAGGATACTGTTAAGTGAATGTTAAATAGACCTTGGGACTATGTATAAAACTTTATTATGATGAACAATGTATTTTTATTATTCTGCGATAGACACGAATGTGCATGTTATAGATGGATATTGAGCACCGGATCCGAGGTTAAAGAACCCGGATTTAAGGGCGTCACACACAACTGTGATGCACTTTTAGCGCCAAAACAACACCATATACTATAAAAGTATATATAAATAAAGACAAACATGCAACATCTTCAGTATTCATGGGCCCAATTCGCGGGTATAAATCTCACTCATCAAATACCCCCAAACTTAAACTTTTGATTGTCCTCAAGTAAAAATATCTTAACAAGAGCGTCAAAAATGTATATAAAAGTTAAAAACACGCACAATGAAAAGATGACTACCCGCATTATGGCCTCTAAGCCCAAAACACTACTCGCAAAGAATAAGACAATATAGATATGAATAAGGCATCAACTAATCTCTAGCTTAAGACTGCACCTGATCCATTTTGTTCGGTGTGTGAATACCAACTACTCTAACTAGCCATAGCCCATAATATACGCATAATCAATTGCATAATGAAAATGCTAAACTCTTTAAACTCAAACCACATTAAGCATCTAGAATAAGATAACCTATGCAAGAAAAGATTAGAAGGCATTAGCATGAGAACAGTAAAAAGTGACTTATGCAATGCCTAACTACATTAGGCTATACATAGTTACCCGTGTAACAATCATTCGATCAATGACTCAGAAGCCAGACAACTTTAGGGCATTAGGCGTAGAACACCCTAAGGATCTATAAACTCGAAGCAACAAAGGCCATGTAATCAAACGTAAGCCAAATTAAACTTTTATTCTTTATACCATAACAGACACAACCTTAAGCATGACTGTGCAATGCCTAATTACATTAGATTATTCTAATTTACCCATGTAACAAGCTTTCGATCAATGACTCCCAAGCTAGATGGATTTAGGGAACTAGGCGTAGAACACCCCTAAGGATCTATAAACTCGAGCAACAAAGGCCACGTAATCAGCCATAGCTAACTAAGGCTATTGTTATTATTATTTATTATTTTAATTTTTTATGCTATAAATTAAAACCCAAAACTTGCATAAGCGTCTAAGCCTTATTACCTTTATTCACTTAAGTTAAACAGAGTTAATACGTTTCCAAAACAATAACCACGCAACTATATCTGAAACATAGCTAGATAAAAACAGTTAGCAAGTGCTCACTAGAAAAATGGATTAATAACAGTCTCAAACTATTAATTAAATTAAACCCTTATCCACACATGCTTTATATAAACACTTTGAAATAGCCATAAACCAACCTGCTTATCATAGCCATAATAAAAAATATATACCCTATACCACCTATAACATGGTATAAAGCTGAAAGATAAAAGATAAACCCTTGCAAAAATAACAGCTCAAAATAGGGTTTAGCAAAACCATAGCATGGCACAAAAATGAATATCATCAAGAATAATCAAACCATGATAATCTATGTAATCCCAAAAAATGGCTATATCTAAACATGATAATAATATGCATCCATATATAAAAACATAACCAAATCATGCATCCATACATAATAATCTAAGACTGCATTTAATAACGGTCTAAATTGTAGCCAAACACTATTAAAAAACAAAAGCTGTTCATAATAGATCATAGATAATAATATAAATAAAAGACAATAAAATACAGATAACTCCCCCCCCCCAACTTGAATCCGGTAATGTCTTCATTGGCGGGGAATGTAGAAATCCATATCAGTCTGCTCCATTTCCCTCTAAATCCTCATAATTGCCTTCCTCATTGCCCTCATCATTGCCCTCCTTTTGGCTTGGAGATGGTGGAGGATAAGGTGGAAAGATAAGAGGCTCAAGGAACTAGAATGGTATGGCATCAGCATCATCTCCACCATATGTTGCATAGATACTGGTCACTGTGTTAGCTAACTCAACATGATACTGTGCAAATAGGTTATGTCTTTGTTCCACTTTATCAACTTTTTGGTGCATGAAGCTCAAGGAAGCCATAATGTCTGCTAGCGACTAGGCTAAAGAAATACCAACCTCTGGAATATCAGTAGAAGGCCCAGCCTTGGATGAACGTACTGAGTGGCCGGTAGAAACCCCTCACCTTGGATATGAGACTGCGCCCCATTTCAAACACTGAAATGCGAGATGATGTGGTGGTCTTTGATGACCATAGGTTGCAAAAGTTATGTCAGCTGGCTCCCACTACACTTTCACCCGTTTGCATAGTCGGGAGATAATTGATGGATGCAGCTGTCCCCCCAAAGGTAGCGCTCTTTATAGCCTTCCGAATAGACTCTTCAATGAGAAACCCAATGTCAACCTTCAGTCCCGTAATAATAGCAAACAGCAGGATGACTTGCTCTTTTGTAACATCATTACGGTAGCGGGTAGGCATCATATTGGTAAAGATGAAATTATACCACGCCTTGCCATAGCAACTGAGCGCTTGGTGTGGGAAACTAGTCTTTTTTTCATGTATATTCATTTCTTACCCCGTTTATCCTGGGCTTGCAAAGCCGCTTAACAATATCCTCCAGGTCATAACTGCGAAGCGTGGGCTCCAAGTAGTCCTCGCCATCATAGTTGGGTGACGTAAATAGAGAGTTGATGGTTTGACTGTAAAATGCCCACCGTCTGCCCCCGAACTTAAACTATCGCAGGTCTTTCATCATTTGCGTTAGCATAGAATTCACGCACCACCGAAATAATAGCTGATTCAGGCTGCTTAGTAAAGTGGACCCACTTTTTCTCAACTATCACCACCATCATTTGACCATCCTTCTTGTCATCGGGCCATAACCCACGCTCAGGCACTAAACTTCTTTTGGTGAATGTTGGTTGAACTTCTTTCACGCCTCTTCACTGACAAACTTGGTATTAACCATCTAGGCGCCGCAGAAGAAGTGTGACAACCCGAGAAATTAGACAATTTATGAAAATCTTAAATAATCGATTTAAGGTTAAATAATAGACCTAGACAGAAAATAAGCGTATGCGTTGATGTTATTTGCGATTGAATTTTGAGGATTCAAATTCGGTGAAGGATATAGGTAAATTATTCAGGATTAAGGATTTATGTAAATATGCTCTGTGTATATGGTTAATGATGTGTTTAGAATGTAGTTAAGGGTCGTGGGTTGATCAGATAAATTATATCTGTGACAAACCCTAAGTTTATATTAAGAAAGACAACGTTCAGTTAGAAAACTCTAACGTCTAATAAGAAACCCTAGTAATTCGGTTCTGGAAACCCTAGTTTCAGTTCTGAGAAATCCAAAATCCTAATTCGGTGCATGGTACCCTAAATCGGGAATTTAATGGCGTAAGTGTAATAATTATAAGATTAATTAAGGTTAATCTTAACAAATTGATTGCAAAACCCTAATTCCAAATTTGAAACCCTAATTTCGGTATTAAAAACCCTAGATGGAAAATGCAATGTATGTATAAGGTTAAACGTCATATTAAATTAATTAGGGAAAACCCTAATGAAGTACTGGAAATTCTAGTTGATTATTTGAAAACCCTAATGAAGTACTGGAAATTCTAGTTGATTATTTGAAAACCCTAATACCAGATCTGAAAATCCTAATTTCAGATTCTGATAAAATGAAACCCTAATCTGGGAATATACCAGAGAATTTTAATGCTTTAGTGCTATTAATTAAGTACTAATTAGGGTAAAGGTTAATTAATTAACAAACCCTAATTTCCAATTTTCGGAACCCTAATTATTCCGTCAGAAACCCTAATGCTCAATTGTGAATGTAATTGCTAAAATTAGCAATGCTAATTAGGAAACCCTAATCCTAATTATTTCAATTTATGAGTAATTAGAAAACTCTAATCTAATTACGAATATTTAATTTCTACTTTAGAAAATTATTTTCTATTAGAAAACCCTAATTTGTGGTTTGAAAATCCTAATGACCATTTTGAACCCTAATTGTGCAGTGGTGGATTTAATTGTTATATTAGCAATGTTAATTAGGAAATATAAATCCTAATTGTCAAGTTATTAGAAACCCTAATCTAATTAAGAAATCTAATTTTTAAAATTGAAATATTATTTTAAAACCTTAAAATGTGGTTTTGAGACCTAATGTACAATTTGACCCTATGTGCTTAATTAACAAATTTAATTAGGATAAATTAGTCCTAATTAGCAAGATTGATTCATGATTAGAAGATTATGATATAATTAGGAAGCCCTAATTATAAGTTAGAAATTTAAAATTTTCTATTTTAAATTTAATTAGAGAATTTTTTTTAAAAATACAAGTTGCTAAATATTTATGGGTTAAAATCTAAACCCTAAAGGGTTAAACCCTAAACCCTAACAAGCCCTAAACCCTAATGCAACTTCTAAAAATTTAAGGAAATGACAATTATGCCCCTTTTGTGTATGATTTGAGGTAGCTTGCATATCTTGCCAAGATGTGGGTTGTTGAACAACCCTAACCACTCCCTTGACTAAAGATCACAGCAAATCAGCCTTTTTTTACAGCCATTCATGCATCATACAATTATATATAGAATTAGAGAGAGAAAAGGACCACATTTGCTCTTATTTTGCTCCCAAGTCTCTCTCTAGAAATCCGGGAGTTAGAGTGAGAAAGTGTGAGAAACCAAACCATGATCAAGCTTTAGCAATCCAATAACAGAACCAAGAGTCAGAATCGAAAATCAAGGCTCAAAGAGGTATAAACCCTAAATCCTAGAAATCCTTTGATCATATGTTATTTGTTGTTAGTGATTGGTTAAAGTTGTGTAATAGGGTATTAAATGATGATCTGGGTTGTCAAAACAAAACCCATAACATCAAAGTGCTCGGATTTGACATTTTAAGGAATCGGAAAACTTGAAAAAAAATTCGTCTGACAGCTATATGTCAGACACCATATATCTGTGTTTATTAAGTGTTTTTGATTTTTAAAGCTTTTAACATGTAGTCTACTATGTGGTTTTTAAGATGAAAAAAGAATCAAGTCCATATCTATTGTAGATCGGGAGTTATTATGAGTCAAAACCCGTTGACCGACCATGACCAACTGAGAATCTAGGCAAGCCCAGAAACCCAGAACGGTCTGACAGCATTTTGAACGTCTAGATCTTGTTGTATCTTGTTAGTTTGGCTAAAATGTTGTTGTTATGTTGTATTATGGTATGTATAACATATTAAAGTCATATCCCCTAGATCGTAACAGGAATGACAGGAAATTAAGGTCAAAATATAGTTGACCGACGGTTTTGATGAATTCAGGAAATTTCCAGAAAGTTGAAGAACACGTGTCTGACAGCATGTTTGACCAACTAGATCTTACACATGTGATATTGTTAGACTAATTTATGTTATAATGTTATACCCTGTCATGCGTACTACAAGATTAAACCTTTAGATCACACAAATAATACGGAGACTGAAAGTTACAAAGAATCAAAGTAAGCACCTTAGGCTGTTCTTCAAATCTGGAAAACCCAGAATTTGAAGAACAGATCTGACAACGATTTTGAGAGCCTAGATCTCTCTGATATGATGTTTTTTGGCCATGAAACAAGTTGGTGATTGTAGTATTACGTTAGTACTATAATTGTAACACGAATTCCAGTCCAAAAAACATAAGGAACACTGAATTAAACCTCGATCAAACCAGCCCCTCGCACATTGATTTTTCAGTGTTCTTGAGTGAAAAACACCAATAGCGACAGACAAGTGTCACTAAAGGCCTATAGCGACAGTTTATTTATTATTTTCCTGAAAATGATTAAAAATTAGAAAAAAAATGGTTTTTAGTTATTAAAAATACAAAATAAATTCTGAAAAATTATTTTAAAGTCTGAAAAATAGTTTTTAACTATTTTGAGTATATTTTGAAAATATTTAATATTTTTGGAATATAAATGGTATTTATTTATTTAATTATAATATTAAATAAATTATTTAAAAAAGGTTTTAATTCATGAAAAATCATGAAAAATAATATTATGGTATAAGAAAATATTTTAAGTGACTTTTGATATTTTGGGATGAATTTCATTAATTAATCAATATTAATGATAATTAGTTTATTTAATAAATATATTAAATAAATTATGGGAAAATAGAATTAATGTTTTAAAAATCATATAAAAATGATTTAAGTGTTATAAAAATATTTTAAGTTATAAAATGTAACTTTTGATATTTTGGCATGAAAATATTAATATTTTAATATTAATAGCAATTATCGGATAATGGGTTTAAGTGTTTAAAAATATAAATGTGATTTTAGGGTATTAAAAATACTTGATATATTATAATTATATTAATATTATGTAATGATTTTTATTAATATTTTATATTAAATGAATATTAATGATTAAGGAATTATGTGGTATTTAATTTATTTAAATACGGTTTTAAGGATTGAAAAATATTGATAAATGGTAATAATTATCCGAAAATTATTACGAGCCTAGGAAAAATGTTTTGTCTGATTAGAAATTATTTGTGATAATGGTAAGTGGTTAGTCAGAGTTTAATTGAACTTAAACTCGATAAAAGTCCGACTAACCGTCGGGATGTTAGAATTGTGTCGGTTTCAACTCAGACTGCAATAGTTTGACTTGATACCTAGTCTTATGGTGTTATAGAATGATAGGATTATGTGGTAATGTGTTTAGGTTATTTTGTGGATATAAATATAACACTATACTGTGATGATATTATTCTAATATTGGAGATCTATATTATTAATTTTAGGTCTTCGGGTAAAACGTTATTAATTGTGTTGCGGTAATCAACGGTTCAGGCAAGTTTTCTTTTACTTAACTCTAATAAGAGTAGTTTCTTCAAGCTTATGGTTAATTGCTGATTGCCATGAAATTTGTACTCTGTACATCTTGCATGTATAAGTCAGGTATGAAAGGCTGATCACCTTCATTACCAGTTGGTTCAGAAATGTTTGTTCATGTATAATACTTGTTCAGTCAAAAATTTGTCCGTGCTAGTTCTCAATTATATGAATTATAGCAAGCTCATTATTCATACTCTTCAATCATGATATATCGTTATATTGTTGTATATAAACTTGCTGGGAAACTTTCATGCTCACCCTTGATATCATGATAAAACATTGCAGATAAGGCGAATGCGTTCGGATACAGGAAAAGATAATGCCAAGTCCGGCTTGGGATAAAATGTGTGGCTAGTTTGTAATAGTATAATTTGATAAATATGTTGTGTGATAAATAGTTTATGATTTGTGTATAAGTTAAGGTTACTCGACCTTGGGGTAATGTGTGTAATGTAATGTATAAACAATTTATGTTTATATCTTGCGCAAATAGTTATAGAATTAGTGTACCGAGTCCGCGGCGATTCGGGGCCCGGATTCGGGGATACTACAAGAAGAACCGCCAATGCTAAGTCTTTGATGCTTGGATGCCATGTCAAAAATTTCAAAAAACTCTTTGCACAATATGGAAGACCTGGCCAAAATGTTACCCAAGACAAGCCACTACAAATGAACTACAATCCAACGTCAAACTATAAACCAATTAGGTCTAAATGAAACTAAGCTAGAAATTTTCCCAACTAAAAACCACAGCAATCTAAACTACATCAAATATACCAAACTTGCAGACTCATGCCAAGCTAAATCAAACTAAAACTAAGTTAAAACTCACTAGGGTAATTCATCTAGAACTCTACGTGCATTGCCTTAAACCAAGTTGCCTAGCTTATATCTTAGGTGCCTCAAACCCAAGAATTCTCAGAGCATGGGAATACAACTCAAATAGCAGCCAAAAAATAGTTCAAGATCAACTCTAAGCAATGACCAAAACCACAGCAAAAGAAAAATTAAAATTTCTTAAGAAAGAAATGAAAACCCAATACCTGGAAGAAGAAGAACCCTAGAATTCAAAGACTTACAGTGATGAATCTGTTGTGAAGGCACAAATTGAGACTTAGAAGAGGATTAAGATGAGCTGGGGCAAGAGGGTTTTCGATTTGGGAAGTTTTGGGGGAGTTTTGGCTATAAAAGGGGAATTTAGGTTGTG
>JAINUV010000029.1:0-258381 GCA_020205505.1 Panax japonicus
CCCACGAAAAGACTGTTCCCTAAAGAAAAGTCGGACGAGGATAATAATCGCCGACGGCGATCCATAACTTTTTGTGCATTTTGTCGCGGATCGAGTAACAAGCGGCAGGTACTGAAATGATTTGGGTTAGAGAGGAGTGCGAGCCGTAGAGGAGGAGTAACGAGAGAGAAACTGTTAGAGATGAGGAATATGATTTGGGGGAAAGCTGAAATAATTTGGGGAAAATGGGAGGGGATTTAAAGACATCTATACCGACGGTCAGATGGTGACCGTCGCTATATATACCCTATAGCGAGGGTTCCGTGCTGACCGTCGCTATAACTCGTCGCAATATATTGAATTTTTAGTAGTGTATTTTACGGAAATAGTGAGGACTGCTAAAACATCTTTCTAGAAACCTCACTCCATACCCCAACTCGATCCTGCTAGGTTCTCACCTCCTGAGAAGAAAATGGAACAAAAAGGAAAAGAGTGAGCTCAACTAGCCCAGTAAAAAATATTATGACTAAGATAATATACAACAAATTATCGTTAGTCTTCAACAGGAAAAAATCTGATAGAATACAATAGACAACAAGTTTTAGATCAACAACTACAGCGGAAACAACAATTCATTAGAAGAGTCACGTAGATGATGAATTCTACTATCTTCTAATATTTAAAAGTTCATCATCAATATTTCATCCCTGTAACAATAATCAATATACATCTTTAATCATCTTTGCACTACAGGCCAAAGATATTCATTTGTATCACCAGTTGGTCATGTTCATCTCAACACCTGTTCATCTTTGCACTATGGGCCAAAGAGATTCATCAGTTTAATCATTCATCTTTGCACTACAGGCCAAAGATATTCATCAAGTATCACCATTAAGGATTGAGGATGATGAAAAACATTTTTAAGAACGAATCCAGTGAGATAGAAGGACAAATATTAGGGATTCGTATAACAGTTTTATCCAAGATCAATAATACTCCATAATAACCAATTTTGAAACAGAATTCAAAATAACGATCAAAATATGGATAAAATCAAAGATAGTAGCCAAAAATAGACATCTTGGACAAAAAGAAAAATTTTCATTTTTCGGTGAATAGTGCCGTATTCGTAAATAGTGTCGTATACGTGAATAGTAACTCCGACACAACAAGTTCTAAATTTGATTAAAAAGTTCACCAATATTTCGGCATAATGATATTGAAGAAAATAATATTATTTATGAAGAAAATAACATCCCTTACCTCAAAATAACCGTATTTCTGACTGAATTTCGGGCATAGTGCTGACAGAAATTCACACCGTATAGCATCACTCAAAGTATACTCACAAGAATACACTCGATAATATAGAGAGAAAAAGAGAAAACTTTGTTTTTGGTGTGATTTTCAATTCTAACTTAGCCTTCTATTTATAAGAAAATGCTAGAACGCCAAGGAGACTAATTAATAAAAATATTAATATAATTATATAATTTTCCTTAGCCCACCATTTTGACCAAAGAAATCAGCCACAACACATGTTTCATCCAGCCCACCAAGCAAGAAAACTTTTTTGTTGAAAATAATAATTAAAACTTCTAAAAATCAATTATTCGGAACTCCGAACTTCAATAATTCACAATAAATAGCCCTTTATCATAAAATTCAAATCTCGCATTTTTTATAGGAATTCAATTCTCTACAACTTTGCAGAAGAAAAATTTCTAATTCCAAACAGAAATAATCCGAAATCCACAACGGACGATTTTACAGTCTATAATCAATTTTCGGTCAAGAATTGTGTCCACCGACACACAAAATATGTGTTAAACATTAATGCCACAAAAATACTATTCCTCCTCATGTACTCATATATCCCACATTCATTGTAAAAATATCACCGTTAATATATTATTAAAATAATATATTTAAATGAATTATTTTATCAGAAAAAGATAAAATATTAATTTTCAACAATTGTCACATTAAAAATTTTCTCCATCTATATCCACATAAAATGAATATTTTCTTTATCATAATAATCAATAATTAATTATTTAAAAATAATATTATAGAATCACAGTACTGACAACCAGGCCGTTCCCAAGAAAGAGGGGGCTTTCCAATAAGGATTTCTCCTTACTGGCATGCAATTAGGTGACCAAACCTCTCCTTAGACAGAACTTTCTAGACATTGCCAATAATGTTATCTGATAATATTATTCAAATAATATGAATTATTTATCTGATAATGGAAAATACTGTGCAGTGATAATTATTGAAATAATAATAATATAAATATCAACGCAGCAATTATTGAATCAATAAAATAAAATAATGAACAGTAATTACTGTAACGATTATTGAGTAGTGCCTTCTTACGTACGAATCAATAATTTAACAATACTGTACAATACCGTGTGCTACTGTGCAACCACACATATTACTGTATTTTAACCACCAGGTAACCCAACAGTGTTAACGGTAACAATTTACGCCGTTATTTATAAAACTCAATCTTTGTCGTTTTCTTTCATCCAACCATTTTTCGTTATGGGGCCCACAAATGAATGCGCCGTCGTACGGAGATTCCCGACAAAAAGAATATTCCATAACCACTTGCTTATTTTGTAAACTTTGTACATTTCACCCATAACCAAAGCATTATATTAACCCTTATTAATTTAGAATAATGAATAGAGAAAATTTTAATTTATTTATAATAAGTTGGGGTCTTACAACCTCCCCTCCTTATAAAATTTCGTCCTCGAAATTGACGTACGTACCTGGTGTTTCGAACAGGTAAGGGTACCTCGCTTTCATTTTTGATTCCAACTCCCATGTCATTTCCTCAATTGCATGGTTTCTCCACAAAACCTTAACTTGTGGTATAACCTTCGTGCGTAAGACATGCTCTTTTCTATCCAAAATCTCAACAGGTATCTCCTCGTATGTTAAATCTTCAACTATCTCGTCTGGTTCTAACGCAATAATGTGGTTCGGGTCTTTCACATATTTACGAAGCATATATATGTGCAATACATTGTGAATACGAGACATACTTGGAGGTAACGCGAGTTTATAGGCTATGTTTCCTATTCGGTCAAGAATCTCAAATGGACCAACAAATCTTGAATTGAGCTTTCCTCTCTTTCCAAATCTTGTAACTCCCTTCCATTGAACAACACGTAATAGTACATGATCCCCAATATTTAACTCCACGTCCTTTCTATGAATATCAACATAACTCTTTTGTCGATCTTGTGAAGTTTGAATACGTCGTCGAGTCATTTGGATCTTTTCTGTAGTCATGCGTACTAATTCTGGTCCCAACAATGTTGCTTCTCCCACCTCGTCTCAGCATACTGGAGATCGACACTTTCGTCCATACAATGCCTCAAATGGAGCCATGCCTATACTTGCTTGATAACTGTTGTTGTAGGAGAATTCCACCAGTGGCAAGTATTTAACCCAACTTCCTTTAGAATCTAGGACACAAAGTCTTAATAGATCTTTGAGGGTTTGAATAGTCCTATCTGATTGTCCGTCCGTTTGAGGATGGTATGCCGAACTGAATCGTAAATCCATGCCCATAGCTTTCTGTAAGCTAACCCAAAATCGTGAAGTAAATCTTGGGTCACGATCCGAAACTATGGATACTGGCATGCCATGCAATCTCACAATCTCATTCACGTACATACGAGTAAGACGTTCAAGGGAATAAGTCTCGCGTATCGGCAAGAAATGGGCAGACTTGGTTAATCTATCAACAATAACCCAAATAGCATTTATGCCTTGAAAAACCGTGGGAAGACCTGTAACGAAATCCATTGTAATGCGTTCCCACTTCCATTCCGGAATCTTAAGTGGTTGCAATGAACCTTTTGGCATTTGATGCTCCGCCTTTACACGTTGACAAGTTAAACACTTCGAGATAAACTCCGCGATCTCTCTCTTTATATTGTTCCACCAAAATGTATGTCGAATATCATAATACATTTTGGTACTCCCAGGATGGATTGTAAACGGGGTGTTGTGTGCCTCCATCATGATTCTATGCTTCAAGTCAGAATCGTTTGGAACGCAAAGTCGAGAGTTGAATCGAAGTATTCCTTCTTCATCGATTCTTGCTTCCGGAATAGCTCTTTCTTGCACTTTCTTCTTCATACTCATCAGCCCCAGGTCCGTAGCTTGAGCAGCTTTAACTTTATCGATTAAACTTGGTTCTACTCGTATATTCGCCATCATCACGTGGGTTCCTAGAGTTTTTATCTCCATCTCTATTATTTGTAAGTTATACGAAATGAGTCTTTGACAATATCGTACTCGTACTCGTATACGATCCTCTACTCAATGCGTTAGCTACCACGTTCACTTTTCTAGGATGGTATGGTCAGAACATGTGCCGAAATGAGTCTCCTCTTGAGTTCTTTGAAGCTCTTCCCACATTCCTTGCTTCATTCGAATTTTGTATCTCTACGAGTCAGCTGAGTTAATGGAGTAGCGATTTAAGAAAATCTTTCCACGAATCTTCGATAATAACCAACTAAGCCTAAAAAGCTACGTATTTTGATTACTGACTTAGGTTGCTCTCAACTGTGACTCATATCCCAATCTTGGATAGCACATCATAATAGCACCTATCAGTTTACTACCGCACGAATATGGCA
Organism: Panax japonicus; assembly: GCA_020205505.1. Taxonomy (NCBI): domain Eukaryota; kingdom Viridiplantae; phylum Streptophyta; class Magnoliopsida; order Apiales; family Araliaceae; genus Panax; species Panax japonicus. The sequence continues at coordinate 4,653 of JAINUV010000029.1, forward strand.
TCTCCTACAGAGAGTTTGGCTTCGGTGCATTCCACAAAGGAAGTCATAAGATAGAGGCTCGGGTATCAACTTCTATTGTTGGGTTTTAACTCCTGAAGTTCAATATGAGCCATTCGATATGAGATTTTAGAAGTGGGTTTTGTACCCGGTTCAAGATCAATAAAGAATTCAACTTCACGTTTTGGGGGTAGACCGGGAAGTTCTTCGAGAAATAAATCAGGAAATTCTTTAACAACAGAAATATTATCCAAATCTGACTTGTCTCTGTTCAAATCCATAACATGGGCTAAGAAAGCTTGGCATCCGTTTTTCAATAAATGAATAGCTTTGTGGCTTGATATGACAGTGACTGATTTTAGTGGTTTACTGGTTTGAATTCGTATGACAGGTTGGTTAGGAATATGAAAACTAACACCCTTACGAAAACAATCAATTTTGGCATGATGAGTGGTTAACCAATCAATTCCGAAAATTACATCAAAAGCAAGTATCTTTAAAGAGATAAGATCCACAGGTAATGTGATAGTGCCAACTTGGATCATGCAAGATTTATAAATTGTAGATATAACGAAGGTTTCACCTAACAAAGTTTCAACAGATAAATCAAAATCTAATTTCTCCGGAGTCAAGTTTAAACGTTGAGCACAAGCAGGAGAGATAAAAGAATGGGTAGAACCGGTATCTATTAAGGTATAAACTTTGCAAGAATTCAAGATTAGCTTACCCTTGATCACCTCATTTGGGTTCCTCACGTTTTGGCCAGTCACGACAAACGCTCTTCCAGGAACCGATTATTTCGACTTATCCGGGACAGCCCTTGGAATCACCACTCCCGCTGAACTTGGTTTCGCTATAGTACAATCTCGAGCGATGTGGCCTTTCTTTCCACAGTTGTAACATACCTTGGATTGTTATGGACAGTTTGGGCTGATATGTCCCTCCTTCCCGCATTTGTAACATCTAACTGGCGGTCGTTCTCCTCCCCTAGAATTTGTTGTTGGTGCTGGTGCTGCTGCTGATGTCTTCCCGTCATTGTTGAATCTTCTCTTTCTGAAATTTCTACTTGAGTCACCTCTTCTATTATCATGGCCACGATTACCACCTAAGTGGTTACCTCCTTTATCCGTATTCTTTCATCCTCGCTGGTTATCATCGTTCTGATGACTGCTGTCACCGATATGACCCTGGTTGTGGTCCCTCGGTTGAGTATACTCACTATCTCGCTCTAACAACTGAGCCCTGTTTGCAACATCTAAATATAAAGAAAATTTATGAGATATAAGGTATTGACGAATCACGGGTTTTAAACCTCTCAGAAACATCCGCGTCATGCGTTCTTCATTCTCCACCAAATGAGGAACCTGGACAACTCTGCGAACTTTGCCTCGTATTGAGACACCGTCATGTTATTCTGTTCGAGTCTAATAAACTCTACCTCTTTCATATGACGAATACTTTCAGGAAATTACTTGTCATTGAAAAGTTTCTGAAATCTTTCCCAAGACATGTTCAGTGCATCTGGTTGGGTATGCTTCACAGATTTCCACCAGTAATCTGCTTCACCACGAAACATAAAGGTAGCGAATGGAACTTTCTGTTCCTCCGTGCATCCCAAGACATCGAATATCTTGGTAATTTGATTGACCCATGTTTCTGTCATGATCGGATCTGGTTTTCCCTTAAATTCTGGTGGTCCCAACTCCTTAAACTGTTTGGCTGTGACAGACCGCGCGTTGCAATCACTTCCACCCATATTTTGCACACGAGTCTCCCTCGTCTGATTTTGCATGAACTAAAAAAAGTTCCTAAACATTCCATCGTTCATCGATTGCTCGATAGTGTTGTTTACAGGAGGAATATTGCCTTCCTGTTGCACGTTTTCCTGGTTTGTGACTAAAGGTTACTCCATAGTCTCGTACACTCCATTGTTAACGTTCTCAGTAGCCATTCTTAAATACTGCCATAAAACAATGGTTAATTAAACATATCACATAATATCCCAATATTATGACCAACCAACAAATAAGCTTAGTAGGACACACTAGCAAAGAATTTACTCATCTCTCCCCTCCTAGTTCTATTCCCCGATCTCCGCCAGAGACCATATTCCTAAGCTTTGATATCAACTGTGACGCCCCCAAAACAGGTATACAACACCCATTCTGAATCGCCAAATACATGGTACATAAATCAAACTACAACTTCAATAATACAAATGTCGTGTGAAATACGACAATACATACTGTGAGTTTAAATACAAATATTGTCTTCTAGACAATATCCACACGCAAATAAGTCCTCATTACAATTATTCAAACACTATTTTACGAAAATAGTGAGGACTGCTAAAACATCTTTCTAGAAACCTCACTCCATACCCCGACTCGATCCTGCTATGTTCTCACCTCCTGAGAAGAAAAATGGAACAAAAAGGAAAAGGGTGAGCTCAACTAGCCCAGTAAAGAATATTATGACTAAGATAATATACAACAAATTATCGTTAGTCTTCAACAGGGAAAAATCTGATAGAATACAATAAACAACAAGTTTTAGATCAACAACTACAGCGAAAACAACAATCCATTAGAAGAGTCACGTAGAGGATGAATTCTACTATCTTCTAATATTTAAAAGTCTATCATCAATATTTCATCCCCGTAACAACAATCAATATACATCTTTAATCATCTTTGCACTACAGGCCAAAGATATTCATTTGTATCACCAGTTGGTCATGTTCATCTCAACACCTGTTCATCTTTGCACTACGGGCCAAAGAGATTCATCAGTTTAATCATTCATCTTTGCACTATAGGCCAAAGATATTCATCAAGTATCACCATTAAGGACTGAGGATGATGAAAAACATTTTTAAGAACGAATCCAGTGAGATAGAAGGACAAATATTAGGGATTCGTATAACAGTTTTATCCAATATCAATAATACTCCATAATAACCAATTTTAAAGCAGAATTCAAAAATAACGATCAAAACATGGATACAATCAAAGATAGTAGCCAAAATAGAAATTTTGGACAAAAGGAAAATTTTCATTTTTTGGTGAATAGTGTCGTATTCGTGAATAGTACCATATACGTGAATAATGTCGTATACGTGAATAGTAACCCCGACACAACAAGTTCCAAATTTGATTAAAAAGTTCACCAATATTTCGGCATAATGATATTGAAGAAAATAATATTATTTATGAAGAAAATAACATCTCCTACCTCAAAATAACCGTATTTCTGACTGAATTTCGGTTATAGTGCTGACAGAAACTCGCACCGTATAGCATCACTCAAAATATACTCACAAGAATACGCTCGATAATATAGAGAGAGAAAGACAGAAAACTTTGTTTCTGATGTGATTTTCAATTCTAACTTAGCCCTCTATTTATAGGAAAATGCTAGAACGCCAAAGGAGACTAAATTATTAAAATATTAATATAATTATATAATTTTCCTTAGCCCACCATTTTGACCAAAGAAATCAACCACAACACATGTTTCATGCAGCCCACCAAGCAAGAAAACGTTTTTGTTGAAAATAATAATTAAAACTTCCAAAAATCAATTATTTCGGAACTCCGGAACTTCAATAATTCACAATAAATAGCCCTTTTATCAGAAAATTCAAATCTCATGACTTTTTATAGAAATTTCAATTCTCTACAACTTTGCAGAAGAAAAATTTTCTAAATTCCAAACAGAAATAATCCGAAATCCACAAACGGGCGATTTTACAGTCTATAATCAATTTTCGGTCAAAAATTGTGTCCACCGAAACACAAAACATGTGTTAAACATTTAATGCCACAAAAATACTATTCCTCCTCATATACTCATATATCCCACATTCATTGTAAAAATATCACCGTTAATATATTATTAAAATAATATATTTAAATGAATTATTTTATCAGAAAAAGATAAAATATTAATTTTCAACAATTGTCACATTAAAAATTTTCTCCATCTATATCCACATAAAATGAATATTTTCTTTATCATAATAATTAATAATTAATTATTTAAAAATAATATTACAGAATCACAGTACTGACAACCAGGCCGTTCCCAGGAAAGAGGGGGCTTTCTAATAAGGATTTCTCCTTACTGACGCGCAATTAGGTGACCAAACCTCTCCTTAGACAGAACTTTCTAGACATTGCCAATAATGTTATCTGATAATATTATTCAAATAATATGAATTATTGATCTGATAATGGAAAATACTGTGCAGTGACAATTATTGAAACAATAATAATATAAATATCAACGCAGCAATTATTGAATCAATAAAATAAAATAATGAACAGTAATTACTGTAACGATTATTGAGTAGTGCCTTCTTACATACGAATCAATAATTCAACAATACTGTACAATACCGTGTGCTACTGTGCAACCACGCATATTACTGTATTTTAACCATCAGGTAACCCAACAGTGTTAACGGTAACAATTTACGCTGTTATTTATAAAACTCAATCTTTGTCATTTTCTTTCATCCAACCATTTTTCGTTATGGGCCCACAAATGACTGCGCCGTCGTACAGAGATTCCCGTTAAAAAGAATATTCCATAACCACTTGCTTATTTTGTAAACTTTGCACATTTCACCCATAACCAAAACATTATATTAACCCTTATTAATTTAGAATAATGAATAGAGGAAAATTTAATTTATTTATAATAAGTTGGGGTCTTACATGAGTTTTAATACAAATATTATCTTCTAGACAGTATTCAAACTCAAAATAAGTCATCAATATATTTTTTTATCACACTATTTCATAGAATAGTGAGGACTACTAATGTTATCATCTGGACCGTCACTCCGTTCCCCGACTAGTCCCTACTACATTTTCATTTTTTGAAAAGAACAATGAAAGCAAAAGGGTGAGCTCAACTAGCCCAGTAAGAAATATTATGACTAAGATAATGCAGAATAAATTATCATTAGCCTTTAACAGTGTTAAACTGATAAAATATAACAAACATCAAGTTTAACTGCATCGAAACAAGCAATCCATTAGAAGAGTCAAGTAGAGAATAAAATCTACTATCTTCTATGATTTAAAAGGTTTTTCATTACTTTTATCGTTGAGACTCAGCATAATAAATAATTCACATCATCCCTGCACTACAACAAATGATATTCATTAGTATCACGACCACAAATTATCCATGCACTACGGGCTAAGGATATTCATGTATTCATCAATAGTCATGATCATGCCAACAACTGTACATCAATGCACTACGGCCAATGAAAACTTTTACCACATCATTTGTAACATTACGATAATGATTATACCGAATAATCCAAGGTCATAATCATACCAAGTCCATCTATGCACTACAGGCCACAGATGACTTTTAATATAAAATAAACATGAGGATGATGACAATGATATAAGAATTCAATAAAATAAGTTCAAGAATTAATTTATCCTGGAACCAATAACGTCCAAATTGTCAACATAATACTTCTTTGTAGAGTAAAATTCAAGAATGCTCAGAAGAATATTTTCATGAAAAGATACTGGATGAAACGTAAATATCAAGGATATTCCACAAATTTCATGGAGTATAGAAGTCAAAACATTAACCAATTGAGTATAATAAAGAATAGAATAACAAAAGAAATCACCAGGCATGCAATAGACCGCACAGACAGGTTATTCCAACAGAATAATAAATAACGGAACCAGGTTATGCGTAAAAGCACAAACAGGATGTTCCAACAGAATAATAAAGAATGGAATAACAGAAGAATTTCACCAAGTATAGGGTATCCCGCGTATACATGCAGGTTATTCCAATAGAATAATAAAGAATGGAATAATAAAAGTTCTCTTCACGAATAAGAAAGAAAAAAATACCCCTTACGAGTACAACAAATAATATCCCTTACCGTAAAAGAAGAGTATTCCGACTTGTAGGACGAGGATATTTTTTAAGAAAACTTGCACTACACTCAAAGCTTTTTAAAACTCTAAAGAAATACGCTCAAGATTATAGAAGAATTCTCTGAACTTCTGGTCTGGTTTTCAATTCAAACTAAACATCCTATTTATAGGAAAATAAAAAAGATAATATGTTGTACTATGCAATAAAATATAATATATTCTAAATATATATATATATAATTATGTATTTTATTTAAAATCTAATAAAACAAATAACTTTATAAAAGTATTCTGTTTTATATAAAAAGATTTTACTATACAAAATACTATGCAGACACTATGCAACACTATGCATAATAAAATATAATATATTCTAATTATTATTTAATAAAACAAAAAATTTCATTAAAGTATTTTGTTTTATATAAAAAAAATTTACTATGCAAAACACTATACATAATAGAATTTTATATATTCTATTTATAGTCTAATAAAACGAATAACTTTATAAAAGTATTATGTTTTATATAAAAAGCTTTTCTGTTTTATTACATTAATAATACTAATAAAATAAAATTTATAATCATTATTATAATTCACAATATTAATCGACCAGGTCGTTCCTAGGAAATTAAGAGGGGTTTTCTAATAAGGATTTATCCCCATTGGCGCGTAAGTAGGTGACCAAACCTCTCATTGACAGAACTTCTAGACATCGTTAATATTGTAAATAATAATATTAATAACTTTATCATCTCAATTATTGATTATAAAATATTGAAAATAATTGAATCAAATAACGTGAGATACTATGCAACAATTACTGTAACAATAATTGAACAAAATTGAGTGACTTCTCACGTAAGCATCACTAATCAATACCGTGTGCTACTATGCAACCACGCGTATTACTGTACTTTTAACACCGGGTGTATCAACAGTTAACGGTAAAACTTCTGCCGTTATTTTCATAAAGTATTTTTGTCGTTTTCTCAATCCGACAATAATTCTGTTATGGGATCCACCAATGTTTGTGCCGTTGTACGAATATTCCCTGTTAAAATGAATATTCCCCAACTAATCGAATATTATATAACAACTTGCGTACTCTATAAAATTTATAAATATTACCAACAACTATAACATTATATCAAATTCATTTCATAATATTCAAAATGATATTTATAGAAAATTCATCTTTATTAAAAAAAAAACTTGGGGTCTTACTGTGACGCCCCCAAAATAAGTTTACAACACTCATTCTGAGTCGCCAAATATATGGTACAGAAACAACTACAACTTTATTAATACAACTGTCGTGCAAAATACGACAACACTTAAACTGTGAGTTTAAATACAAATATTGTCATCTAAACAATATCCACACTCAAATAATTTCTCATTACAATTATTATTACACTATTTTATAAAATGGTGAGGATTACTAAAACAACTTCTAAAACCATCATTCCACACCCCGACTAGTACTCGCTACATTCTCGCCTCCTGAGAAGAAAAATGGAACAAAAAGGAAAACGGTGAGCTCAACTAGCCCAGTAAAGAACATTATGACTAAGATAATATAGAACAAATTATCGTTAGTCCTCAACAGGAAAAAATCTAATAGAATACAATAGACAACAATTTTTAAATCAATATTCGCAGCGGAAATAATAATTTATTAGAAGAGTTAAGTAGAGAATAAAATTTACTATCTTCTATATATGAATTTAAAAGTCCATCGTCAATATTTTATCCCTGTAACATCAATCAACATATATCTAAAATCAAATTCATCTTTGCACTACAGGCCAAAGATATTCATCAGTTGGTCATATTCATCTAAACACCTGTTCATCTTTGCACTACGGGCCAAAGATATTCATCAGAAATCATTCATCTTTGTACTACATGCCAAAAATATTCAGTAATATCATCATTTAGGACTGAGGATGATGAAAAATATTTTAAAGAAAACGAATCCAGTGAAACAAAAAACAAATATTAGGGATTCGTATTACAGTTTTATCCAAGTTCAATAATACTCCATAATAACTAATTTTGAAGCAGAATTCAAAAATAAAGATCAAAATATGGATACAATCAAAGATAGTAACCATAATAGACATCTTGGACAAAAAGAAAAAAATTCATTTTTTGGTAAATAGTGTCGTATTCGTGAATAGTGTCGTATACGTGAATAGTAACCCCGACACAAAAAGTTCCAAATTTGATAAAAAGTTCAAACCAATATTTCGATATAATTATATTGAAGAAAATAATATCATTTAAGAAGAAAACAACATCCCTTACCTCAAAAGAATAATACTTCTGGCTGGGATACTGAATATAGTGCTGAAAGAAACTTACACCGTATAACAACACTCAAAGTATCAAAATACTCACAAGAATAAGCTCAATATTTTGAGAGAGAAAAAGAGAGAAAACTTTAGTTTTTGGTGTGATTTTCAATTCTAACCTAAGCACCTTATTTATAGGAAATTACTTAGAACACCAAAGTAGAAAATTTAATAAAATATAATACTTTTTAAAATTTGTCTACGCCAACCTTTGAATTCAGATTTCAGCATGCTTAACAACACATGAGCCCACCAACCAACCACAAAAACGTTTTTCTTTTAAAATAAATTTAAAACTTTTAAAAAATAATTATTTCGGAACTTCAGAACTTCAATAATTCATAATAAATAGTCCTTTTATCAGAAAAATTTGAACCTCATGTCCTTTCCATAGGAAATTCTATTCTCTACAATTTTACAGAAGAAAGTTTTTCCAAATTCCAAACAGAAATTGACCGAAATCCATAAACGGTCGATTTTACAGGCTATAATCAAATTTCAGTCAAGAAATGAGGTCCACAACATGAAAAACATGTTTTAAATATTTATTGCAACAAAAATACTCTTCCTCCTCATATACTCATAAATCCCACATTCATTGTAAAAATATCAACATTATTATATTATTAAAATATAATAATATATTTAAATGAATTATTTTATCAGAAAAGATAAAATATTAATTTTCAACAATTGTCACATTAAAAATTTTCTCCATCTATATCCACATAAAATCAATATTTTCCTCATCATATAAATTAATAATTAATTATTCATAAATAATATTATAGCATCACAATACTGACAACCAAGCCGTTTCCAGGAAAGAGGAGGTTTTACAAAAAGGATTTCTCCTTACTAGCGCATAATTAGGTGACCAAACCTCTCTTTAGACAGAACTTTCTAGACATTGCTAATAATGTTAATCTAATAATATTATTCAGATAATATGAATTATTTCTTCGATAATGAAAAATACTGTGTAGTGACAATTATTGAAACAACAGTAATATAAAATATCAACGTAGCAATTATTGAAGCAATAAAATAAAATATTGAACAGTAATTACTGTAACAATTATTGAGTAGTGCCTTCTTACGTAAGAATCAATAATTGGTGCAATACCGTGTGCTACTGTGTTTTAACCACCGAGTATTTCAACAGTATTAACGGTAATAACAACGCCGTTATTTATAAACAACTTATTTTTGTAGTTTTCTTCATCCAATCGTTTTTCGTTATGGGGCCCATACAAGGCTGCGCCGTCATATAAATATTCTCCGATAGTAAGAATATTCCACGACCAAACGAATATTCTCCGATAAAAATGAATATTTTATAACCACTTGCTTATTTAAAATATTTGCGCATTTTACCCATAACTAACTACATTAATCAAATCAACCCTTACTATTTCAAAATAATAAATAGAGGAATTAAATTTCATTTTTTAATAAATTGGGGTCTTACAATCTCCCCTCCTTATGAAATTTAGTCCTTGAAATTGACGTAAGTACCTGGTGTTTCAAAAAGATGAGGATACCTCGCTTTCATTTCCGTTTCCAACTCCTAGGTCATTTCATCAATAGCATGATTTCTCCACAAAACTTTAACTTGTGGTATGACCTTTGTGCGTAGGACATGCTCCTTTTTATCCAAGATCTTGACAGGTACCTCCTCGTATATTAAGTCTTCGGCTATCTCTTCCGGTTCTAACTCAATAACGTGGTTCAGGTCTTTCATATATTTACGAAGCACATATATATGAAAAAATTATGAACACGAGACATACTTGGAGGTAACGCGAGTCTATAGGCCACATTTCCTACTCGGTCAAGAATCTAAAATGGACCAATAAATCGTGGATTGAGCTTTCCTCTCTTCTCAAATCTTGTAACTCCCTTCCATGGAGCAACACGCAACAATACATGATCCCCGATACTAAATTTCACGTCCTTTCGATGAAGATCCGCATAACTCTTTTGTCGATCCTGTGCCGTTTGTATACGTTATCGAATCATTTGGATCTTTTCTGTAGTCATACGTACCAACTCGGATCCCAACAATGTTGCTTCACCCACCTCATCCCAACATATTGGAGAGTGACACTTTCGTCCATACAATGCTTCGAATGGAGCCACACCTATACTTGCCTGATAACTGTTATTGTAAGAGAATTCCACCAATTGTAAGAGAATCCCAATTTCCTTTGAAGTCTAGGATACAGAGTCTTAATAGATCTTCAAGAGTTTGAATAGTCCTCTCTGATTGTCCGTCCGTTTGAGGATGGTTTGCTGAACTGAATCGTAAATCCGTGCCCATAGCTTTTTGCAAGCTAACCCAAAATCTTGAAGTGAATCTTGGGTCACGATCCGAAACTATGGATATTGGCATGCCATGCAACCTCACAATCTCATTTACGTACATACTAGCAAGATGTTCAAGGGAATAAGTCTCCCGTATCGGCAAGAAATGTGCAGACTTGGTTAATCTATCAATAATAACCCAAATAGCATTTATGCCTCGAGAAACCATGAGAAGACCTGTAACGAAATCCATGGTAATGTGTTTCCACTTCCATTTCGGAATCTCAAGTGGTTGCAATGGACCCTTAGGCACTTGATGTTCCGCCTTTACACGTTGACAAGTTAAACACCTCGAGATAAACTTTGCAATCTCCCTCTTCATACTGTTCCACCAAAATGTATGTCGAAGATCATAATACATTTTGGTACTTCCAGGATGGATTGGAAATGGTGTATTGTGTGCCTCCATCATGATCTTGTACTTCAAATCAAAATTGTTAGGAACACAAAGTCTGAAGTGGACTCGAATTATTCATTCTTCATCGATTCTTGCTTCTGTAATAGCACCTTCTTGCACTTTCTTCTTCATACGCATCAGCTCCGGGTCTGTGGCTTGAGCAACTTTAACTTTATCGATTAAAGTTGGTTCTATGCGTATACTTGACATCATCACACTCGTTCCTGCATATGATCTTCTACTCAACGCGTCAGCTACCACGTTTATTTTTCTAGGATGGTATTGAATGGTATTGTCGTAGTCTTTCAACAGCTCGAGCCAACATCGTTGTCGCATGTTGAGTTTTTTTTTTAGTGAAGAAATATTTGAGGCTTTTATGGTCTAAATATATCTCCACTTTCTCCCCATATAGATAGTGCCTCCAGATCTTTTGCACGAAAACGACTGCTGCCAACTCTAGATCATGAGTAGGATAATTTCTCTCATATTCTTTCAGTTGTCGCGAGGCATAAGCTATGACGCCCCCAAAATAGGTCCAAACCACCTAACCTATTCTGAGTCGCCAAATACATGGTACAGAAAACAACTACAATTTTATTACAACAATTGTCGTGCAAAATACAACAACACATATGCTATGAGTTTTGATACAAATATATACCAACTGTGACTCACATCCCAACCTTGGATAGCACGTCACAATGGCACCTGATATAAATTTATATTCAAAAATTGTTTTAGAAATTAGAATCTTTGGGAAGTGCTCAAGGAAATCTTCGTACATGGGAGGCCATGCGTCTAGGTTATAATAGATATCATATGACCACAGAATTATCCTTGGTTGACCCCAATAGACGCCAAAGAAAAACGAGAAAATTACTATCACATTCTTTCCAATGGTGAGTCTTCTCTTGACATATCATTATCTCCACTGTCTCTAATTGAGAATTATACTTCAAACAAACACCAATATTATATAGGTAGTGCTCGTAGATATACTCAGCAAGTGGATGTGCATAACCCTTTCTTATGATTACACGAGGTTGTATGTCATTAGACATCTTGTATGATAGTGGCAAAACACCCTTCCAACGTTGGGTTCGTCTCACCCTATTTGATTCACCAAATATAACTACTAAATGATGACCGCCGTCCTATTCCCCTGATACCCCCGCTCGACCCAGCTACACTCTTATTACCTGAAAGGAATTGTGAAGCAAAAGAGTGAGCACAATTAGGTCAGTAAAGAATATCATGACTAAAGATAATTAAATTATCAATAGCCTTCATCAATAATAAATCAGATATTTAGAACATATAGTAGATGATAAAAAATTTCAACCATAGTTGCAGCGGAACGAGCAATCCATTAGAAGAATCAAATAGACTATAAAGTCTATTATTTTCTCCATGTTAAAAATCCACCAACAATGTTTTATCCCTGTAACATCAATCAACAATTCTGGTCCACAATCATATGAATAACTCATAATCATAATTGTAGTTCTAAATTCCTCTTCTCATCCAAGACGAAGATAATTTTCATCACCTATCTTTACCTGAAATATCAAAGATCATGGTTACACCAAATCACATTTTCTGTTCATAATCATACTAATAACTTCATCTTTGCACTACGGCCAAAGATATTTGTCAACAGTTCATCTTTGCACTACTGGCCAAAGATATTCAACAATATGTCATCTTTGCACTACGGGCCAAAGATATTCATCAACAATTCATCTTTGCACTACAGGCCAAAGATATTCCTCAACAGTTCATATTTGCACTACAGGCCAAATATATTAATATCTCAAAGAAATATATAATCGTTTCAGAATTTATATAAACAATAATTATAACCATGTTGATCAATTCACCTTTGCACTTAAGCTAAAGATATTCAATTATAAATTCAATGGTCATGATCATACCAGTCAATAATTCAACTTTGCACTACTGGCCAAAGAGAACCCATAGTCACGATCATACCAATAATCTACCCATCTTTACACTCAAGTCAAAAAAAATATCATCATTAAGGTTATAAAAATGTTATATATGATAATAAAAATAATATAATCAACATATAGATTTAATCTCAAGAGTAAGATTCATAAATCAACGATAATTTGATCAGAAAAAGAAACCAATTTTGTCGTGAATAGTAACCCCGACATGAAAAAGGTAGAAATTCCACAATAAAATCCATACCAATATTTCGGTATAATGATATTGAAAGAATAAAGTTTCTTAAACTTATAAACAATTTATTTTAATTGTTTACACATTACTAAATAATGCATTTAATCATCCTAGAATGCCAAACTCATAAGATTTCATCACCAATAACCAAAACGCTCATCAAAAATCTGCATATACCTCATATAGGATTCTCAAGCCATAAAATCCTATTTTTCAATTTTCTTACTTCACATAACATATTTAATTCATTTACTCATAACTAGTCCATTTTCATGAAAAATACCAAATCAGTCCCAAAAATATTTCTTTTCTGGGATTTAGCAGAATATAGTCTCATATTGAACATATATTTTTTTCGGAATTTTTAAAATTCATTTACTATTTTTCATATGGCCAAAACAGCCGAATATTTAGACATTTATCATAAATTGTAATTTTATCCAAAACTTCCAAAATTTACAGAGTATACTTCTGTTATATACATGTACTCACAATAAAAATTTCATCAATTTTGGAGTTAACCACAAGGAGTTATAAGGGTTTTATTTTAAAATATTCTTTTCCCGTAAAATTCATAACTCTTAATCTATACATCCAAAAATCGCCATTTTTGGACACACTCAATAAAACTCATCAAATTATCATTTCAAATTTTTCCTGAATTTTGAAGGTCTGAAAAGTTACAAAATATGAAAAACATAACAACCCTTAAAATTTTTTACCTCAAAAGAGCAGTACTTCTGACTTGAATATCAGATATAACGCCGAACAAACTTGCGCCGTATAGCAACACTCAAGATATCTAAATACTCACAAAAATATGCTTGATAATATAGAGAGAAAAAAAACTTGTTTCTGGTGTGATTTTCAATTCTAACATAAGCATCTATTTATAGAAAAATGCTAGAACGCCAAAGGAGACTAAATTAATAAAATAATAATATTTATTAATCTTCCTTCTACGCCACCTTTGAATTCAGCCCACCACAATTAAAAGAACAATTCAGCACATGCATTCAATCACCAACCAAAAAGTGGGTCACACCCATAATTTAATAAAAATCATTTTATTTTCTAAAATTTCAATAATTCATAGAAAATAGTTCATTTATCAGAAAAATACGAATTTTATGTCTATTTCACACGAAATCGAATTCTTCACAACTTTGTAGTTTTAAGTTTTTCCAAATTCTAAACAAAAAATATCCGAAATCCACAAACGGATGATTTTTAACACCTTTAAAATTCATAACAAATCATATGTTCATTTTTAACGGTTCAAAATTTGTGGATATATACTCAACTTATATATGTATAACATATCCAAAAATCACAACGATCCAACGGTCGGATCAAAATTATAACTCACGAAATAGAGCTTTAAGAACAGATTTGATCTTTTAATACTTCCAATCCGATAAAATATTGATAAAACACCTCAACATTAATTCCTTCATTTATAATCACATAAATTAATTAATCATTTATATCCACATCAAATAAATATTTCCTTATCATATAAATCAATAATTAATTATTCACAAATAATATTACAGAATCACAATAATAACAATCAGGCAGTTCCCAGGAAAGGGGGGGCTTTCCGATAAGGATTTCTCCTTACTGGCACGCAATTAGGTGACCAAACCTCTCCTTGACAGAACTTTCTAGACATTGCCAATAATCCTATCCAATAATATTATTCAAATAATATGAATTATCGATCTGATAATGGAGATACTGTGCAGTGACAATTATTGAACAATAATAATATAAAATATCAACGTAGCAATTATTGAATTAATAGAATAAAATATTGAACAGTAATTACTGTAACCATTATTGAGTAGTGTCTTCTTACGTAAGAATCAATAATTTCAAAAATACTGTATAATACCGTGTGCTACTGTGCAATAATGCGTATTACTATATTTTAACCACCGGGTATTCCAACAGTGTTAACGGTAACCATTACGCCGTTATTTATAAAAACACAAATTTATCGTTTTCTTCATCCGACAGTTATTCTGTTATGGGCCCACAAATGACTGCGCCGTCGTACGAATATTCTCCGACAGAAAGAATATTCCACGACTAAACGAATATTCCCCGATAACAATGAATATTATATAACCACTTGTTTATTTTGAAAAAAAATTCATATACCACCCTTAACATTACTTTTATCAATTTAACCATTTACTGAATTGTAATTATAAGAAAAATTGAATACTTTTATTTCATAAAATTTGGGGTCTTACAGCGCAACCATTTATGGGCCCCATAACGGAATAACTGTCGGATGAAGAAAACGACAAGTTTGAATTTTTATAAATAACGGCGTAGTTGTTACCGTTAACACTGTTGAAATACCCAGTAGTTAAAATACAGTAATACGCGTGGATGCACAGTATTGAGGAATTATTGATCCTTACGTAAGAAGACACTACTCAATAATTGTTACAGTAGTTACTGTTCAATATTTTATTTTAATGATTCAATAATTGTTGCGTTGATATTTTATATTATTGTTATTTCAATAATTATCACTACACAGTATTTCTCATTATCAGATCAATAATTCATATTATTTGAATAATATTATTAGATAGTATTATTGGCAATGTCTAGAAAATTCTATCAAGGAGAGGTTTGGTCACCTAATTACGTGCCAATAAAGAAAAATTCTTATTGAAAAGCCCCCTCTTTCTTGGGAACGGCCTGGTTGTCATAAATATGATTCTGTAATATTATTTGTGAATAATTAATTATTGATGCATATGATAAGAAAATATTTATTTTATGTGGATATAAATGTTGGATATATTTATTGTGGTTAAAAATGAAGGAGTTAATGTTGAGGTGTTTTATCAGTATTTTTGTCAGAATTAAGGTATTAAAAATTAAACCAATGTTTTTGAGATATATTGCGTGAGTTATAATTTTTAATCCGACCGTTGGATCGTTGTAATTTTTTGATATGTTATAAATATATAAGTTGAGTATATGTCCACAAATTTTGAACCGTTAAAAATGAATGTATAATTTGTTATGAATTTTAAGAGGTGACTGATTCAGAAATTAGGTTTATAAATGATTTTGGTGGAAAATTCTAGAATTGAGTGGGACCCACTTATGGTTTGTGAAGAAATGTGTTGAATTTTATTTAAAATGTGGTGGGTAGGAATAGTAGCAAGTAAAGTAATTAGGTTGCAGGTCAAGTCTGCTAAAATTTTCCAATAAATATAAGGCTAAGTTAGAATTGAAAATCACACCAGAAACAAGTTTTCTTTCTCTCTATATTATCAAGCATATTTTGAGAGTATTTAGATACTTTGAGAGTTGCTATTTAGTAGAAGTTTCTTTCGATTTTTTTATCCGATATTCCAGTCAGAAGTACTGCTCTTTTGAGGTAAGGGATTTTAAGGGTTATTATATTTTTTAGTTCGTACTTCTTCTGACCTTCAGAAAATTCTGGAAAAATTTAAAATGATATGTTGATGAGTTTTATTGATTGTGTCCAAAAATGGTGATTTTTGGATGTATAGATTAAGAGTTATGAATTTTATGAGAAAAGATTATTTTAAAAGTAACCGCTTATAACTCGTTGTGGTTAACTCCAAAATTGATGAAATTTTTATTGAGAGTACATCTATATAATATCAGTGTACTCTGTGAATTTTAGAATTTTTGGATAAAAGTACACTTTATGATAAATGTCTAAATATTTGGTGGTTTTGGCCATATGAAAAATAGTAAATAAATTTTAAAAATTCTAAGAAAAATATATGTTCAATATGGGACTATATTCTGCTAAATTCCAGAAAAGAAATATTTTTGAAACTGATTTGGTATTTTTCATGAAAATGGACTAGTTATAAATAAATGAGTTAAATATGTTATGTGAAGGAAAAAAATTGAAAAATATGATTTTATGGCTTGAAAATCATATATGTGGTATATGCAGATTTTTGATGAGGGTTTTAGTTATTGGTGATGAAATCTTATAAGTTTGGCATTTTATGATGATTAAATGCATTATTTATTAAATTGTAAACAATTAAAATAAATTGTTTATAAGTTTAAGAAATGTTATTCTTTCAATATCATTATATCGAAATATTGGTATGGATTTTATTGTAGAATTTCTACTTTTTTGTATCAGAATTACTATTCACGAGTTACTATTCACTACAATATTGGTTTCTTTTTCTAACCAAATTATAGTTGATTTATGAATATTACTCTGGAGATTAAAACTATATATTGATTATATTGATTTTATTATCATATATAACATTTTTATAACTCTGATGTTGAAATTCTCTTTTACTGGAGTGTAAAGATAAGTAGATTATTAGTATGATCATGACTAGGGTTCTCTTTGGCCAGTAGTGAAAAGTTGAATTGTGACTGGTATGATCATGACCATTGAATTTATAATTGAATATCTTTAGCTTAAGTGCAAAGGTGAATTGATCAACATGGTTATAATTATTGTTTATATAAATTCTGAAGTGATTATATATTTCTTTGAGATATTAATATCTTTGGCCAGTAGTGCAAAGATGAACTGTTGATGAATATCTTTGGCCAGTGGTGCGAAGATGAATTGTGGATGAATATCTTTGGCCCGTAGTGCAAAGATGAATTTATTAGTATGACTATGAATAGAAACTATGATTTGGTATAACCATGATCTTTGATGTTTCAGGTAAAGACATGTGATGAAAATTATATTCGTCCTGGGTACGAAGAGGAATTTAGAATCACAATTATGATTATGAGATATTCATATGATTGTGGAAAGGAACTGTTGATTGATGTTATAGGGATAAAACATTGTTGGTGGACTTTTAACATGGAGAAGATAATTGACTGTATTGTCTATTTGACTCTTCTAATGGATTGCTCGTTCCGCTGCAACTATGGTTGAAATTTTTATCATCTACCATATGTTCTAAATCTATGATTTGTTATTGATGAAGGCTATTGATAATTTAATTATCTTTAGTCATGATATTCTTTACTAAGCTAGTTGTGCTCACCCTTTTGCTTCACAATTCCTTTCAGGTAATAAAAGTGTAGCTGGGTCGAGCGGACGTAACAATGGAATAGAATGGTGGTCTCTAGCTGTGGAGTTCTCCCTAAACAGTATAGACAAGTGTGTTGTATACATCTTTTAGTAGTTATATTTGGTATATCATATAGGGAGAGGTGAACCCAACGTTGGAAGGGTATTTTGCCACTATCATACAAGATGTCTAATGACATACAACCTCGTGTCACCATAAGACAGGGTTGTGTTCATTCACTTGCTGAGTATATTTACGAGTACTAACTATATAATCTTGGTGTTTGTTTGAAATATAATTCTCAATTTGAGACAGTGGAGATAATGATAAGTCAAGAGAAGACTCACCATTGGGAAGAATGTGATAGTAATCTTCTCATTTTTCTTTGGGGTCTATTGGGTCAACCAATGATAATTCTGTGACCATATGATATCTATCATAACCTAGAAGCATGGCCTCCCATGTGTGAAGGTTTCCTTGAGCACTTCTTAAAGATTCTAATTTCTAAAACAGTTTTTAACTATACCTTTATGTAAGGTGTCATTGTGACGTGCTATCCAAGGTTGGGATGAGAGTCACAGTTGGTATATATATTTGTATCCAAACTCACAGTATATGTGATGTTGTATTTTGCACGACAATTGTCTAATAAAGTTGTAGTTGTTTTCTGTACCATGTATTTGGCGACTCAGAATGGGTTGGATGTAATGGACCTATTTTGGGGTTATCACAATGATCTTCACGACTTTTGAAATATATGAGGATGTCATCAATAAAGACAACAACGAACAGATCCAAATATTCCTTGAATACTCGGTTCATCATAACCATGAAAGCCGCAGGAGCATTAGTCAATCCAAAAGACATGACTAAGAATTCATAATGCCCGTACCGAGTACTAAAGGCAGTCTTTGGAATATCTTCAGTTCTAATCTTCAGCTGATGATATCCAGAACGAAGATCGATTTTTGAAAAGAATTGTGCTCCTTGTAACTGGTCAAACAGGTCATCAGTACGAGGTAGCGGATACCTATTCTTGATGGTGACATGGTTCAATTCTCGATAGTCAATATAAAGTCGCATACTCCCGTCTTTCTTTTTTACAAATAAAACAGAAGCACCCCAATGAGATGTACTAGGACGAATGAAACTGATGTCCAACAACTCCTGTAGTTGGACATTTAACTCCTAAAGTTCAATAGGAGCCATTCGATATGGGGTTTTAGAAATGGGCTTTGTACCAGGTTCTAGATCAATAAAGAATTCAACTTCACGTTCTGGGGGTAGACCGGGAAGTTCTTCAGGAAATACGTCAGGAAAGTTAATAACAACAGGAATATTATTCAAATATGACGTGTCTTTATTCAAATCCATAACATGGGCTAAGAAAGCTTGACATCTGTTTTTTAATAAACGAATAACTTTATGACTTGATATAATAGTGATTGATTTTAATGGCTTAGTTTCTTGAATTCGCACAACAGGTTGGTTAGGAATATGAAAACTACCAACCTTACGAAAACAATCAATTTTGGCATGATGAGTAGTTAACCAATCAATCCTTAAAATCATGTCAAAT
Source organism: Panax japonicus (assembly GCA_020205505.1). NCBI lineage: Eukaryota > Viridiplantae > Streptophyta > Magnoliopsida > Apiales > Araliaceae > Panax > Panax japonicus. The sequence goes on from JAINUV010000029.1 coordinate 24,557, forward strand.
GCAAGTATCTTTAAAGAGATAAGGTCAACAGGTAAAGTGATGGTGCCAAATTGGATAAAAAAAAGATTTATAAACAGTGGATGTGATGAAAGTTTCTCCTAACGGAGTCTCCACAGATAAATCAAAGTCTAATTTCTCCGGAGTCAAGTTTAAACGTTGAGCACAAGCAGGAGAAATAAATGAATGGGTAGCACCGGTATCTAGTAAGGTATAAATTTCGCATGAATTTATGATTAGCTTACCCATGATCACCTCGTTTGGTTTCCTCGCATGTTAACCAGTCACGACAAACGCTCTTCTAGGAACTGTTGACTTTGACTTTTCTGGGACAGCCTTTTGAGTCACCATCTCCGCTGGACTTGGTTTCGCTACAGTGCAATCTCGAGCGATATGTCCTTCCTTTCCACAAGTATAATATACCTTAAACTGTTGTGGGAAGTTAGGGCTGATATGTCCTTCTTTTCCGCACTTATAGCATATGACCGGTGGTCCTTTTCCTCCCTTGGAACCAGTTGTTGCTGCTGCTGACGTCTTCGTATTGTCATTATTGGATCTCCTCTTTTTAAAATCTCCTCTCGACTCTTTTCTTTTATCCTCATGGCCATGATTACCACCAGAGTGGTTGCCGCTCTTGTCCGTATTTTTTTCTCCGCTGGTTATCGTTGTTCTGATGACTGCTGTCACCGGAATGATCCTGGTTGTGGTCCCTCGGTTGAACGTACTCTTTATCCCGCTCTAATAATTGAGCCCTGTTGACAACATCTGAATAGAGAGAAAATTTATGTAAAATGAGACATTGACGTATGCCGGATTTCAAACCTCTCAGAAGCATCCGCGTCATACGTTCCTCATTCTCCACCAAATGAGGTGCAAATCTGGACAACTCTGCAAACTTCGCCTCGTACTGGGACACCGTCATGTTATTCTGCTCCAGTCTAATAAACTCTACCTCCTTCATATGACGAATACTTTCAGGAAAGTACTTGTCATTGAACAGTTTCTGAAACGTTTCCCAAGACATGCTAAGTACGACTGGATGGGTACGCTTCACAGATTCCCACCAGTAATCTGCCTCATTACGGAACATAAAGGTGGCGAATGGAACCTTCTGTTCCTCCGTGCATCCCAAGGCATCGAATATCTTGGTAGTTTGTTTGACCCACGTCTCCGCCTTAATCAGATCTGGCTTTCTCCAGAATTCTGGTGGTCCCAACTCCTTGATCTGCTTGGCTGTGACAAACCGTGAATTGCTATCATTTCCTCCTGTATTTTGAACACGAGTCTCCCTCGTCTGATTTTGCATGAACTACAAAAAACTTCTAAACATCCCATCGTTCATCATATACTCAGTGGTGTTGTTCATAGGAGGAAAATTGCCAGCCTGTTGCACGTTCTCCTCGTTGGTGAGTACATGCGTCTCCACGGTCTCATTTACTCCACTGTTAACATTCTCAGTTGCCATTCTTAAATACTGCCATAAAACAAGGGTTAATTAAACAAATTAACAAATCACATAATACCCCTATATTATGACCGACCAACAAATAAGTTTAGGTAAGACATACTAGCGAATGATTTACTCGTCTATCCCCTCCTAGTTCTATTCCCCGATCTCCGCCAGAGAGCATATCCCTAAGCTCTGATACCAACTGTGACGCCCCCAAAATAGGTATACAACACCCATTCTGAGTCGCAAAATACATGGTACAGAAACAACTACAACTTTATTAATACAACTGTCGTGCAAAATACGACAACACTTAAACTATGAGTTTAAATACAAATATTGTCATCTAGACAATATCCACACTTAAATAAGTCCTCATTACAATTATTGTTACACTATTTTACAAAATAGTGAGGACTACTAAAATAACTTCTAGAACCATCATTCCACACCCCGACTAGTACTCGCTACATTCTCGCCTCCTGAGAAAAAAAATGGAACAAAAAGGAAAATGGTGAGCTCAACTAGCCCAATAAAGAACATTATGACTAAGATAATATAGACCAAATTATCGTTAGTCCTCAACAGGGAAAAATCTAATAGAATACAATAGACAACAAATTTTAAATCAATATTCGCTGCGGAAATAGTAATTCATTAGAAGAGTTAAATAGAGAATAAAATCTATTATCTTCTATATATAAATTTAAAAGTCCATCGTCAATATTTTATCCCTGTAACATCAATCAACATATATCTGGAATCAAATATTCATCTTTGCACTACAGGCCAAAGATATTCATCTGTTGGTCATGTTCATCTAAACACCTGTTCATCTTTGCACTACGGGCCAAAGATATTCATCAGAAATCATTCATCTTTGCACTACAGGCCAAAGATATTCAGTAATATCATCATTTAGGACTGAGGATGATGAAAAATATTTTAAAGAAAACGAATCCAGTGAAGCAAAAGAACAAATATTAGGGATTCGTATTACAATTTTATCCAAGTTCAATAATACTCCATAATAACCAATTTTGAAGCAGAATTCAAAAATAAAAATCAAAACATGGATACAATCAAAGATAGTAACCATAATAGACATCTTGGACAAAAAGAAGAAAATTTTATTTTTCGGTAAATAGTGTCGTATTCGAGAATAGTGTCGTATACGTGAATAGTGCCGTATACGTGAATAGTAATCCCGACATAAAAAGTTCTAAATTTGATAAAAAGTTCAGATCAATATTTCGGAATAATGATATTGAAAAAAATAATATCATTTAAGAAGAAAACAACATCCCTTACCTCGAAAGAATAGTACTTCTAGCTGAAATACTGAATATAGTGCTGAAGGAAACTTACACCGTATAGCAACACTCAAAGTATCAAAATACTCACAAGAATACGCTCAATATTTCGAGAGAGAAAGATAGAGAAAACTTTAGTTTCTGGTGTGATTTTCAATTCTAACCTAAGCACCCTATTTATAGAAAATTGCTTAGAACACCAAAGTAAAAAATTTAATAAAATATAATAATTATTAAAATTTGTCTACGCCAACCTTTGAATTCAGATTTCAGCATGCTTAACAAAACATGAGCCCACTAACCAACCACAAAAATGTTTTTCTTTTAAAACAAATTTAAAACTTTTAAAAAATAATTATTTCAGAATTTCAGAACTTCAATAATTCATAATAAATAGCCCTTTTATCAGAAAAATTCGAACCTTATATCCTTTCCATAGGAAATTTCATTCTCTACAACTTTGCAGAAGAAAGTTTTTCCAAATTCCAAACAGAAATTGATCGAAATCCACAAACGAGCGATTTTACAGGCTATAATCAAATTTCAGTCAAGAAATGGGGTCCACCAACATGAAAAATATGTTTTAAATATTTATTGCAACAAAAATACTCTTCCTACTCATATACTCATATATCTCACATTAATTATAAAAATATCACCATTATTATATTATTAAAATATAATAATATATTTAAATGAATTATTTTATCAAAAAAAGATAAAATATTAATTTTTAACAATTGTCACATTAAAAATTTTCTCTATCTATATCCACATAAAATCAATATTTTTCTCATCATATAAATTAATAATTAATTATTCACAAATAATATTACAGAATCACAATACTGACAATCAGGCCGTTCCCATGAAAGAGGGGGCTTTCCAATAAGGATTTTTCCTTACTGGCGCGCGATTAGGTGACCAAACCTCTCCTTAGACAGAATTTTCTAAACATTGCCAATAATGTTATCTAATAATATTATTCAGATAATATGAATTATTGTTTCAATAATGAAAAATATTGTGTAGTGACAATTATTGAAACAGAAGTAATATAAAATATCAACGTAGCAATTATTGAATCAATAAAAAAAATATTGAACAGTAATTACTGTAATAATTATTGAGTAGTGCATTCTTACGTAAGAATCAATAATTGGTGCAATACCGTGTGCTACTGTATTTTAACCACCGAGCATTTCAACAGTATTAACGGTAATAACAACGCCGTTATTTATAAACAACTTATTTTTGTCGTTTACTTCATTCAATCGCTTTTCGTTATGGGGCTCACACAAGGCTGCGTCGTCGTACGAATATTCCTCGATAGTAAGAATATTCCACGTCCAAACGAATATTCTCCGATAAAAATGAATATTTTATAACCACTTGCTTATTTAAAATATTTGCACATTTTATTCACAATTAATCACATTAATCAAATCAACCCTTACTATTTCAAAATAATAAATAAAAGAATTAAATTTTATTTATTAATAATTTGGGCTCTTATACTTGCATTTTCTGTCGGACACTACTGAATTCTCGTTTACTTCACTAGTAGAACATGATAATTTAATATTTAAAATTTTAAAAATAGTGCATTACGAAATTAAAACTTGATTTTAACTTTTATCATAAGATGAAAGCATTATTAGTGCAATTAAGTTACCTAACTCTTACAAGTCACAGATTCAAATTATCAATTTTACAAAAGAATTAAATTGTAATAAAATAAGTTTTCAAAATAAAAAAATAGAAAAATAGTACATATCTGTAAATACAGACTTTATAGTTATTTTGAGAGAGATTCTAATTTTATATGAATTAAATTTTGATTATTATATTTTTTCTTTTATCTTGCAAGTAAAATTATAAGGTCAATTCAAATAATAGTTTGTTTCAACAATTCACTTTCTTGCATAAATCCTTCAAGAGTGGAATGTTCAGATGATTTCTAAGTTCTATTTGACAACTCAATTAAACTTTAAATTTGAGCAAGAAATTTACCTAAATACCAATTCTATGAAATCAAAAATGTGATCATCCTACCCCCCAATTACCTTGGCCAATGTTCTCAGACTAGAACCGTTTATCGAATCGAAAAAGTTATTAAACGGATGAGTTACTAGCTCAAGCAGAAATTGAACCGTTATAGAACTAGTAACGTCATAAATATTTAAAAATATAAATTATTAATAATTAATAAAATTTTAAAAAAATTCGTTTCTTATAAACTAAAATATAATAAAATTAAGTTACAATATTAATAATGTGGTTAATTTTAATATATAAAAAAAATGGTACAAAATAATAATAAAAAATTGGTTCATCGAGTCAACTTAACCAGTTTTACTTGTTGAACCATCGGTTAGATCGGTGATCAACCGGTTCGATCCGAATTTTGACTAAACTAATTTAACCTAATCAAATCGGACAGGACATAAAATTGATTTTTGGTTGAACCGATCGATCCGGGCCGAGTCTTAAAAAAGTGCCCTTTGGCACACTCTTATTAAGTTTAATTAATTTTAAAGCTAGAGAACCAAATATGGCTCTACTAAAAAAAGTAAGTTTTCTCTCTTTTATTCTTCTCTTTTCTCTCCAGTCAAGAACTCTAATAGCCATCTTTGATATTGGGGAGGGCTTTCTTTTTGAAAATACTCTCTAGATATCTTCGTTTGGAGATACCCTCCCTTATATATCTCTCATCTTGATCTAATAAATTATTCTCCTTTGAGGAGTTTGTTTTCTACTTTTATAAAACTTGTTTTCTCCATGATATGACTAATTTATTTCTCTTTTGTGAGGAGATTTCATTATCATATCTTTTGAGAGATTTTGTTTTGATTGTGAGATTTTTTCTGCTATATAATTTGTTGAAGATAGATTATTCAAATTTGGATGTAAGGCTTTTATGGAGGCTTGTTCTTCCGTCGCCTGTGTTGAAAAAGGGTCCGAATCTGCATATTTTATTATTATTTTGAGTATATGACTGTATTTCAGTAATTTATTTGGTGTTCACTAGCGTTGTTGCTGCGATTGACCCTTTTTTCTTGATTATCTATTATTTTATTTTAAAAAATTACTATTTGAGTTTCTTTATTATAATCATTTCATTTTTTGTAACATATTTCAGTTTTTTGGACTGTTTGATAAAAAAAATGGCTATACTAATTTACACTTCCAAATTCCAATCATATCAATATTTATACTAGCCTCAATAATATTTTCATTACTCAAATTTCTTTTGGGATTAATCTGAAAGTTCAAACACACTTGAAGGTGCTAAATATATCATTTTCAATGCACAGGGCTTCAACTGCAAAAGAAAACAACCTCTACCAACCCATCTATTTTATTTTTCTTGATGGGAGGGATGATAACTACATTTCACCCAAAATACTATCTTATGCACTTCTTTTGATAAATACTTGCTTTTTTTTTTTAAAATGGGATTAGGAATTATTAATGTCTGATGTCTCTCTCATTAGTTATAGGATATATTTGGTTAGGGAGACCTCTTAATATTACCTATTAATTAGTGTATTACTTTGTTTTACAATTATTATTATTGTTATTAATTAATCTTAAGTCCATTATAGAAAATATTGAATTAGGGTTTAATAAGAAAAGGGTGATTCTTCTTTAACAAAATGCTATAATAATGAGTGAGTTATATTATGAGTAACTTATAATATTTATTGGAGTATTATATTGGCTAAAATTAATAGAATACATATAAATTTTGACTTTAAAATATCTTGAGTTGATTTCTGATCTTATATTTTTGAAATAGATGAATTATTTCGTTATTATTTTTCCTTCAAAAAAATATTTTTGCAACAAAAATGTGAAAGTAAGAAAAATATGTTTATTAAAAAGAAGCAATCACTTCTCGACCAAACCTAGTTATAAATTCTTTTTAATTTGTCCCAACAAAACCTCCTCCCTTATCTTTTTCTCTCAGGCTATGTTAAGAATTATACTCGGGATAAAACTATTAATCTCAAGTATTTTGTTTATTTTCAAATTTAGATTTGAAACCATTAGTCTCAGAATTATAAAATGGCTTAATAATCTTGACAGTATAATTATAATCCCGTTATTATAATCCTAGAATTAATAGTCTTGAAATTATAATCTCATAAATTATAATTTTTGCAAACAAACAGTCTCAATGTTTTCACCGATGAATACTAAATAATGTTTAAATATATTATTTTATGAATGAAAGCATAAGCATATACTCCCTTAGATGATTTCATTTTTTTTTAAATTATTTTATGTTTTATATAAGTATGATAAAATGTATTATAGACAATTGTTACTATATTTAATACTATACAATTATTTTTTTAATTTTTGTACACAACTCTAAAACTTTATATATGGACGGAGGTAATTATGTAAGAACAAAATATAAGGATCCTAAATAGTTCCATTCTCCAGAATACTTTGGGCCCAATTATTATCTGTTCCAGCCCATAGGCTTTGCTGTAAGATTTGTATTTTTGTTCTATCTAAAATCAAATGTGATTAACCAGTTCTTTTATGATATGAAATGGACATGTAGCCCAAAAACATAATTAATCATGTGACATTGTCATTTAGGGGGTGTTTGATAAAATCGAATGAATCTGAATGAGTTGAATATGCATCTGAATGAAAAAAATTATTTGATAATTGACATTTCTGAAACATGTGAATAACAAATTTTTATTATTTTACCCCTCTAAAAAAATTTAAAATTGTTGTAAATTTATTTAATGTTTGATAAAAACTGAATGAATCTAAATCTGAATGAGCTGAATGAAAAAAGTTGTTTGATAATTGACATGTTTGAAATATATGAATAACATATTTTTATTATTTTACCCCTCTAAAAATATTTTAAATTGTTACAAATGACTTTAATATTACTTAATATAATAGTTAATATTATATAATAAAAAATTTAATTCAGTCCATTCAGCCAAAAAAATGACACAATCATTCAGCCCAAATCTTCTGAATGGCTGACCGTTTCAGCCATTCAGACAATTTTTTCCTCCATAACAAAAACACTTACACTTTATTTCTGAGTTTTGAATAGAAAAGAAAAGAATAAAAAATTTAAAATTGAGGACATAAGTTGTAATTTAAAATTTATTATATTAAAAATTGAGGATAATATGAGAATTATAAAAATATTACTTATTCCAATTTTTTTCTTTTTCGTTTATTAAAAAACTCATAAACATAAGAATTGGAAAGAAAACTTAAATTTTTCGTCCATTTTTTTTCCTGTCCATTTTAACACTCCGTTTTTGAGTTTTGAACAGAAAAAATAGAAAACTTAAATTAGAACAGAAAAAAATATAAAATTTAAAATTGTGGACATGAGTTGTAATTTAAAATTTATTATATTAAAAGTTGAGGATAATATGAAAATTATAAAAATATTACTTATTCCAATTTTTTTTCTTTTCCGTTTATTAAAAAACTCAGAAACAAGAATTGGAAAGAAAACTTAAATTTTCCGTCCATTCTTTTCTTTTCTATCCATTTTAAAACTCAGAAACAGAACATTAATGGTTGACCGATTCAATCATTCAGCCACTCAAACCTAAACAAACAGCTCCTTAGTCATTTAGCCCAAATCGTTTGGATAGCTAATCAATTCAATTATTCAGACGATTTTTTTTCCGAAACAAACGCAATGAAAGACTTAATCGATCAGTCATTCAGTACTAATCAAACACCCTCTTAATTTATAATTTAATATATTAGATGTGTAGACTAACCTTTTTTGACACATGACCTCTTACTTAAAACCAATTAACTCTAATGCTCAGTTTCTGAGTTTTAAAATAGACAGAAAAGAAAAAAAATGGACGAAAAATTTAAGTTTTCTTTCTAATTCTTATGTTTGAGTTTTTTTATAAACGGAAAAGAAATGGATAAAAAACTTAGACACTTTTTCTGTCAAAATTTTCTGTTCAAAATTGGCCTGATTTGGACGAAAAATTTTTGGAATAAGTAATCTTTTTATAATTCTCATATTATCCTCAACTTTTAACCTAATAAATTTTAAATTACAACTCATGTCCTCATTTTTAAATTTTCTATTCTTTTCTATTAAAAACTCAAAAACAAGACAAAGAAAAACTTCAAGTTTCTGTTCTAATTTAAGTTTTCTATTCCTTTTTTTTTCTGTTCAAAACTCAGAAACAGAGTGAAAAATTAAATAAGAAATCAGGTGTCAAAAATTGAAGTACTACATAAAGACATGTAAAATGGAGACAGAGAATTTGTTCTCGTCCAACGTGACATTGATCATTAATTCTTTGTAAACAAAAAAAGAATTAAAAAAGAATTTTTTTTTATAAAATAATAAATAAATAAAGACAATAGGACCCCATAGAGTACCACTCTACCGTCTCAATTTGGTTAAACCGTCAAAGCCCTTAGCTTAGATCAACGGCACCGATTTAATAAAAGTTATAAAATTCTACAATGCTTGAAATATACTGTGTTTTAGACTTTGCTTTATATAAGTTCTAATCATGCCACATAATTTTTTAGTTAATAAAATACATTAATAAGAATAATGAAATATAAAAATTATCATTAATAAAAACTCTTGGGATACACAGAGCTTGTGTATGTCGACACACACTTCCTTTTATCCAATGAAAAATAAAAAAAAAAGAAAATAATACCACCAAGGTGGTAGGCTCCACTTTTTAGAGCACTGCCAGGGATGATAAAGCTTTTCCAATAATTTCTCTTTTTATTATAAAACTTTAGCGAAGTGTATAAATATACAATTATAATTGCTGCATAAATTTAGAGAAAATGAGAAAAGAGAGAAAGAGAAAAACCTTCAGAGGAATTCATATATTTTCTTCACTATCACTGCCTTTATATAGGCAAGGAAGCAAAAGGAAGAGAAGAGAAGAAAAGGAGATCACGGGTGGGGAAAGATTCCCTTCATAGGGAATCACATGCATGCATTCTAACTCTTTCCCTGATTCCTTATGATAGAAGATTATGTCTTATTAAAAATCTTTTTAAGAAAACCCAGTGGAAAAAACGTAACGAAGGAAAAAAGAGTACATATCTATTACATAAATATCTTAATTGACTGCTTCGTTAAAACCTTGTCAGAAAAAATTCATTGGGATAAAAATCGTGACTAAAGAAAAAGAGTACAGTCTTCCCCTCAAAAGGATTTCATTACTCCTTGATGAAATGTCGTCATAAGTCTTTCAGTCGACACATTCTGATCCTTTTTCGATGTTTTGCAAACGTTGCATATGGTAACGACTTTGTGAATAAGTAGGCTAGATTATCACATGATCGAATTTGATGCACATCTATATCACCCTTATTTTGCAGCTCATATGTGAAGAAGAATTTGGATGAAATGTGTTTTGTTCTATCTCCCTTGATGTACCCTCCTCTAAGTTGAGCAATGCATGTAGCGTTATCTTCATACAGAATTGTAGGAATGTCTTTGATTGATGGTGATTCACATGACTTTTGAATATGTTGAATAATTGATCTCAACCAAACACACTCTCTGCTTGCTTCATGTATAGCGAGAATCTCGGAGTAATTTGAAGATGCAGCTGTCATGGTTTTCTTTGTGGATTTTCAGGATATAGCCGTGTCACAATATGTAAATACATAACCTGTTTGTGATCTTCCATTGTGTGGATCTGATAAATATCCTGCATCGGCATATCCAACCAATTGCGACGTTGAATTTCTTGGATAAAATAACCCAAGATCTATACTTCCACGGAGTTATCTCAAAATGTGTTTTATCCCATCCCAATGTCTCTTAGTAGAAGAAGAACTGTATCTTGCTAATAAGTTGACAGCAAAAATAATATCAGGACGTGTACAGTTTGCAAGATACATAAGAGCACCTATTGCACTTAGGTATAGAACTTCAGGTCCAAGAACTTCTTTCCCACTTTCTATAGGCCGAAATGAATCTTAATCAACTTCTAAAGATTGAACAACCATCGGGGTAGTCAAAGGATGAGTTTTATCCATATGAAAACGACTGAGAATTTTTTCAGCATATGTGGATTGATGAATAAAAATTCCAGATGCTAAATGCTCCACTTGTATTCCCAAACAGAATTTTGTTTTTCTAAGATTTTTCATTTCAAATTCATCTTTTAAATAAGTAGCAGTTCTTGTGAGTTCTTCAGGAGTATCTACAAGATTCAAATCATCCACATATACAGCAATGATGAAAAATTCACTTTGTAATTTCTTAATAAAAACACATGGACATACTTGATCATTTATATATCCATCTTTTATTAAATAATCACTAAGTCGATTATACCACATACGACCAGACTTTTTCAACCCATACAATGAGCGTTGTAACTTGATTGAATATATGTGACGGGGTCTTTGTGATTCAGCCATTTTCAATCCTTCAGGGATTCTCATGTAAATATCACTGTCAAGTGACCCATATAGGTATGCTGTTACCACATCCATTAGACGTGTTTCCAAACCTTCCATGGTTGTCATACCTATCAGAAAGCAAAAAAATGACTCCATCCATTACTGGAGAATATGTATCCTGATAATCAATACCAGATTTTTGTGAAAACCCTTGAGCTACAAGTCGGGCTTTGTATCTCACAATTTCATTTTTCTCATTTCGCTTTCGTACAAAAATCCATTTGTTTCCAACCGGGATTACACCCAGCGGTGTTTGGACTACTGGTCCAAATACTTCTCTTTTCAATAGAGATTGTAGCTCAATTTGAATAGCATCTTTCTATTTTGGTCAATCTTTTCTTTTTCGACATTCTTCCACGTTTTGTGGTTCAGGATCCGTGTCAGGAATCAAAGTAATATCTGATGCTATAGAGAAAGCAAATATATCGTTAATCATGACTTTACTTCGATCCCATATTTTCTCATCATGTACATAATTTATTGAGATCTCTTGGCATTCATCTCTTATCCCTTCACTGAGATTTTGAACCTCTTCTGGGGCTATTCCCATTCTTAGAATAAGTGCTACTTCTGGAGCGATTTGTACCTTTTCTGGGGCTATTCCCACTCTTGGAATAAGTGCTACTTCTAGAGTATGTATTCCTTCTGAGATTCTCTTATTTGCTTTTGATTTTCGTGGTACAGTGTCTTTTGCACCAATCGGTCTTCCACACTTCTGGCGTGGTTTAGACTCTTCTATTACCTTATTCGTCAAATCTCTAAGAATAATTTTTTCAATAGGTATTTATATCCTTGCTGGAGTATTCACTGCAGGTGTATGTGACTTTATCACTTTTCTAGCATCATTAAATGCATATGGCATTTGATTTACAATATTCTGTAAATGAATAATTCTTTGAACTTCAATTTCACATTATCCTATACGAATATCAAGTGAATTTAAATCTGAAGCATTCCATAATATTTCAGAGGGTTTTTTATTTAAAACTTTCCCTCATCTACATAACGCGCAGTAAAAACATATACAGTTAAAGGTTCAAGATATCTGATAATAGAAGGAGAATCAAAACCAACATAAATACCTATTCTTCGTTGGGCTCCCATTTTAGTTCTTTGTGGAGGTGCAATTGGAACATATACCGCATTTCAAAAAACTCAAAAGTGTGATATGTTGGGTGTCTGTCCAAGAACTAACTGTAGAGGAGAAAATTTATGAAGAGTCGTTGGTCTTACTCGAATGATGGCTGCAGCATGAAGAATTGCATGACCACAAACTGAGGTAGACAAGTAAGCCCTTAACATTAATGGTCGTGCAATTAGAACTGAGCCCGTAACTTGATTATTTGAGTAAGAAATTTTGAGAAGGCAAAATTTCTAGAAGAGAGAAGACAAACATGAGACAATCTAGTTGAAGCATTTATTAAAACCATGAAATATCGAAATGGGCCAGACAATAGTTGAATAGGTCCACAAATGTCTCTTTGAATTCTCTCTAGAAATTTTGGGGCTTCTTTATAAACTTTTACAGGTGATGGTCGAATAATTAATTTTTCTCGAGAACACGCATCACAAGGAAATTCATTACTAGAAAAAATCTTATCTTTGAGAGGATGACCAGTAGAATTTTCAATAATACGACGCATCATAGAAGTACCTGGATGACCAAGTCTTTCATGCCAAAGCATAAAGGACTTGGGATCTATGATTTTTGAAATCATAACATTATGAGACTCAATTGCTCTAATTTTCATAGTATATAATCCATAAGAAATTGAATGAAGTTTTTCTAAGATATTCTTTTTTTCCAGAAATAGTAGAAGTAATGAGAAGATATTCATTATCATTCTCATTGGTTGTTTCAATGTGAAAACCATTTAGTCGAATATATTTAAAACTAAACAAATTTCTTCTTGATTTACTAGAATATAGAACATTTTTGATAAAGACTTGTGTCGTTTGGTAGCATGAAACTAGCTTTTTCAAATCCCTCAATTAAATTTGATATGCTAGAGATAGTTCCTACATTTTCCTTAGCTTTGATTAGTTGTGAAAAATATTTCTCACTTTGAAGGATTGTATGAGTTGTTGCACTGTCTGCTAAACATATATCCTCCATATCCATTAAAGATGGTCTGACATATATAAAAACATAAATAAGAAAAGTTACATTTCATATATAATTTTATTCATGATAAACACATACCACGTATAGAACGAAAATTAATAATATTATACATGCAAGATGTTTAATTAAAACAAAAAATTAAACGGTTCCCCAAAAGATACTTTCAGAAGGTTCAATAATATCAACAACTTTTTCATCATTGTCGGTCATTGGTGGATCATCAACAATATTCAATTGATGATTAACAAAGTTTGTTTCTGCCTCAGTTACTTTGTTCTTTTGAGACTCCTGGAATAAATTAGCCAGATGTCTCGGCGTACGACAGGTACGTGACCAATGCCCTTTCATCCCACACCTAAAACAAACATCTGATTTGTTCTTTATCGGTGCTGCATTTTCTTTATTTTTATCCAACCCAGACACTTTCCACTTTTGGTGGCCTGAATTGTCGCGGTTCAGAAATTTGTTGTTATGATGGCCTCGTTTATTCTTTCGTCCCTAAGGCTTCTTATTATATGACTATCTATTGTCACGATTATTGTTCTGGAATGACGTGCTGTTAATATCTGACAATGGGATAGCACCCGTTGGCCGTACTTGATGATTTTTCAACAACAATTCATTATTCTTTTCTGCGACCAGGAGGATAGACAATAAGTCACTGAATTTTGTGAACTTACTCTGTCTATATTGTTGCGACAGAATCATGTTGGTGGGATGAAAAAGTTGAGAGCGTTTTCTCTAACATTTGGGTTTCAAAAACTGGATCTCCGCACAAAGCAAAATTAGAGGTTATTCTATAAACATTGGAACTATATTCCGTAATTGATTTGTAATCTTATAGCCTTAAATTAAATCACTCAAATTTGTCATTAGGGAGAGCCACAAATTTTTGGTGGTCAAATCTTTCCTTCAGTTGTGTCCATAAAGACAAAGGATCTTTGACCGTTAAATACTCAGTCTTTAATATATATATATATACAATTACAATATATATACAAAACTACAAATGGATCTTCACCCGCTATGCGATAATTCACGTAGACAGATCATTTCCACAATTTAATAAAGAATGAATACGAAGGATCATTCACCATGCATGCGATAAACCACACAGACAAGTTATTCCAACAGAATAATAAATAATGGAACCAGGTCATGCGTAATACGCACAGACATGATATTCCAACAGAATAATAAAGAATGAAATAACAGAAGAATTTCACCATGTATAGGGTAGTCCGCGTATACAGGTTATTCCAACAATTTAATAAGAAATGAATACAAATGATTATTCACCAGGTATACAATATTTCACATATACAGGTTATTCCCATAATTTAATAAGCGATAAAAAGGTTACCACCAAGTCTTGTAAGATCAACAAGGATATATGGTACCACTGTAAATAACAAAATTTAAAAATAGACAATAAAACATAAATATAACTTGACAGATAATATAATAGGCGGCAAAGCCAGGCCAATTATAAGAATAACATTATACTATTGGTGGTATAGCCAAACCGGTAATATAATAATAAATTGCAAGAATTTAATTTTACCGTCTCAGTTGGTTAGAGCTTCGTGCTGATAACGTGTTATAAAATTTTAGCGAAGTGTATAAATATACTCTTATAATTGCTGCATAAATTTAGAGAGAATGAGCAAGAGAGAGAGAGAAAAACCTTCAGAGGAATTCATATATTTTCTTCACTATCACTGCCTTTATATAGGCAAGGAAGCAGAAGGAAGAGAAGAGAAGAGGAGAGTCACGGGAAAAAGGAGAGAAGAAAATGAGATCACGGGTGGGGAAAGATTCCCTCCATAGGGAATCACATGCATGCATTCTAACAATGATCACTACTCAATTAAATATTTAATAATTTAATAAAACTATAGTGATGGAACACTGTTTAAAATAATATTCTTTAATTATAAATTTTATGAATTGGACTCAAAGTGTACTACTGTTCGTTTGTCTACTGAGCGTCTGGATGTCCTAAATACACAAAACGCAGTTGAGAATCTTGTTCGTTTACAAGTAATTTATTTTAATGACAAACGATATGTTTGGGGTCCAAATGTAATGTTTTGAAAGTGTGTTTAGACATCTAAACATATTAAACGAGGTCGGTCAGTGAAATGATGGGGGATAAGCTTCATCGACGAGAGGTAAATAGTCCGGATCACTAGTTAAGGCTCATAAATGACCGTTCAGTGATCAAGGAGGTAGGGGTGCAGAGACAGTCAGGAGGTTTGTCTAGAAGCAGTCACCCTTGAAAGAGTGCGTAATAGCTCACTGATTGAGCTCTCTTGTACCGAAAATGAACGGGTCTAAGCGATCTGCCGAAATTGTGGGATATAAAAATATAACTGGTACAAAGTTTTAAACTTGAGATAACCTAACATATCCCAAGTGGAGAGGGGAAGTTGATAAAGAAAAAAGAACCAAATAAGACCAAAAGTGTTAGAATGCATGCATGTGATTCCCTATGGAGGGAATCTTTCCCCACCCGTGATCTCCTTTTCTTCTCTCCTTTTTCCCGTGACTCTCATCTTCTCTTCCTTCTACTTCCTTGCCTATATAAAGGCAGTGATAGTGAAGAAAATATATGAATTCCTCTGAAGGTTTTTCTCTTTTTCTCTCTTGCTCATTCTCTCTAAATTTATGCAGCAATTATAAGTATATTTATACACTTCGCTAAAGTTTTATAACACGTTATCAGCACGAAGCTCTAACCAACTGAAACGGTAAAATTAAATTCTTGCAATTTATTATTATACTACCGGTTTGGCTATACCACCAATAGTATAATGTTATTCTTACAATTGGCTTGGCTTTGCCACCTATTATATTAACTGTCAAGTTATATTTATGTTTTATTGTCTATTTTTAAATTCTGTTATTTACAGTGGTACCATATATCCTTGTTGATCTTACAAGACTTGGTGGGAACCTTTTAATTTATCGCATATTAAATTATGAGAATAATCTGTATATGTGAAATACCGTATACCTGGTGAATAATCCTTTGTATTCATTTCTTATTAAATTGTTGTAATAACCTGTATACGCGGACTACCCTATACATGATAAAATTCTTCTGTTATTCCATTCTTTATTATTCTATTGGAATATCCTGTCTGTACGTATTACGCATGACCTGGTTCCATTATTTATTATTCTGTTGAAATAACTTGTCTGTGCGGTCTATCGCATGCATGATGAATGATCATTCGTATTCATTCTTTATTAAATTGTGAAAATAATCTGTCTAAGTGGATTACCGCCTAGCGGGTGAAGATCCATTTACAGTTTTATATATATATATATATATATATATATATATATATATATATATATATATATATATATAAGAATGTTATTTAAGACGGAATGCTATTTAAGGAGAATGCTCTTGATCTTGACCGTATATATACATATATTGTAATTGTATATATACATTAACGATTGCATATTCATTTTACTAAAATAATATGCTAATAACGTAAATATAAGAATATTTATATTTACATTTTATCACTACTTGAGGTTGTGGCATAGTTTATTTCTCCTATTTTATACATGCAATTATTTATTGTTTTAATAAATAATAATTGTGTTTTAACCCAGAATAGATGGCAAACTTGACAAAAATAGACTTTTCTATTTTGAAAATCTCTAGAGACAACTATTTGGTTTGGGCACTTGATGCAGAATTGCACCTTAGTGCAAACGAGTTAGAAAAGACCATTGAATCAGAAAATACAGCAACTTCGGCACAAAATACAAAAGCCATAATTTTTCTTCGTCACCATATTGATGAAGAATTAAAGACTGAGTATTTAACAGTCAAATATCATGTCTTTATGGACACAACTGAAAAAAAGATTTGACCACCAAAAATTGGTGGCTCTCCCTAATGTCAAGTTTGAGTGATTTAATTTAAGGCTACAAGATTACAAATCAATTACGGAATATAGTTCCAATGTTTATAGAATAACCTCTACTTTGACTTTGTGCGGAGATCCAGCTTTTAAAACCCAAATGTTAGAGAAAACGCTCTCAACTTTTCATCCCACCAACATGATTCTGTCGCAACAATATAGACAGAGTAAGTTCACAAAATTTAGTGACTTATTGTCTATCCTCCTAGTTGCAGAAAAGAACAATGAATTTTTGTTGAAAAATCATCAAGTACGGCCAACGGGTGCTACCACATTGCCAGATATTAACAGCACGTCATTCTAGAAGAATAAAAGTTATAATAGATGATCATATAATAAGAAGCCTTGGGAACGAAAGAATAAACGAGGCAATCATAACAACAAATTCCAGAACCGCGACAATTCAGGCCACCAGAAGTGGCAAGTGTCTGGGTCGAGTAAAAATAAAGAAAATACAGCACCGATAAAGAATAAACCAGATGTTTATTTTAGGTGTGGGATGAAAGGGCATTAGTCGCGTACCTGTCGTACGCCGAGGCATCTGGCTAATTTATTCCAGGAGTCTCAAAAGAACAAATTAACTGAGGCAGAAACAAACTTTGTTAATCATCAATTGAATATTGTTGATGATCCACCAATGACCGACAATGATGAAAAAGTTGTTGATATTACTTCTGAAAGTTTCTTTTGGGATATCGTTTAATTTCTTGTTTTAATTAAATATCTTGCATGTATAATATTATTAATTTTCGTTCTATATGTGGTATGTGTTTATCATTATATATGAAATGTAACTTTTCTTATTTATGTTTTTATATGTGTCAGACCATCATTAATGGATATGGAGGATATATGTTTAACAGACAGTGCAACAACTCATACAATCCTTCAAAGTGTGAAATATTTTTCACAACTAATCAAAACTAAGTGAAATGTAGGAACTATCTCTAGCACATCAAATTTAATTGAGGGATTTGGAAAAGTTAATTTCATACTACCAAATGAGACACAAGTCTTTATCAAAAATGCTCTATATTCTAGTAAATCAAGAAAAAATTTGCTTAGTTTTAAATATATTCGACAAAATGATTTTCACATTGAAACAACCAATGAGAATGATAATGAATATCTTCTCATTACTTCTACTATTTCTGGAAAAAAAGAATATCTTAGAAAAACTTCATTCAATTTCTTATGGATTATATACTATGAAAATTAGAGCAATTGAGTCTCATAATGTTATGATTTCAAAAATCATAGATCCCAAGTCCTTTATGCTTTGGCATGAAAGACTCGGTCATCCAGGTTCTTCTATGATGCGTCGTATTATTGAAAATTCTACTAGTCATCTTCTCAAAGATAAGAAGGTTTTTCCTAGTAGTGAATTTCCTTGTGCTGCGTGTTCTCGAGAAAAATTAATTGTTCGACCATCACCAGTAAAAATTTATAAAGAAGCCCCAAAATTCCTAGAGAGAATTCAAAGAGACATTTGTGGACATATTCAACCATTGTCTGGCCCATTTCGATATTTCATGATTTTAATAAATGCTTCAACTAGATAGTCTCATGTTTATCCTCTCTCTTCTAGAAATTTTGCCTTCTCAAAATTTCTTGCTCAAATAATCAAGATACGGACTCAGTTCTCGGATCATCCAATCAAGTCAATTCGAATTGATAACGCAGCTGAATTTTCATAAATAACTTTTAATGATTTTTGTATGACTATTGAAATCTCCATTGAGCATTCCGTTCCTCATATTCATACACAAAATGGTTTAGCTGAATCTTTAATAAAAAGATTTCAACTAATTGCACGACCATTAATGTTAAGGGCTAAATTGTTTACCTTAGTTTGAGGGTCATGCAATTCTTCATGCTGCAGCCATCATTCGAGTAAGACCAACAACTTTTCATAAATTTTCTCCTCTACAGTTAGTTCTTGAACAGACACCCAATATATCACTTTCGAGTTTTTAAAAGTGCGGTATATGTTCCAATTGCACCTCCACAAAGAACTAAAATGGGAGCCCAACGAAGAACAGATATTTATGTTGGTTTTGATTCTCCTTCTATTATCAGATATCTTGAACCTTTAACTGGAGATGTTTTTACTGCACGTTATGTAGATTCTCATTTTGATGAATCTGTATTTTCAACATTAAGATGAGGGAAAGTTTTAAATAAAAAATCGTCTGAAATATTATGGAATGCATCAGATTTAAATTTACTTGATCCTCGTACAAGACAATGTGAAATTGAAGTTCAAAGAATTATTCATTTACAGAATATTGCAAATCAAATGCCAGATGCAATTAATGATGCTAGAAAAGTGATAAAGTCACATACACCTGCAGTGAATACTCTAGCAAGGATATAAATACCTATTGAAAAAATTAATTCCTAGAGATTTGACGAATAAGGTAATAGAAGAATCTAAACCACGTCAGAAGTGTAGAAGACCGATTGGTGCAAAAGACATTGTGCCACGAAAATTAAAATCAAATAAGGGAATCCCAGAAGGAATACCTACTCTAGAAGTAGCACTTATTCCAAGAGTGGGAATAGCCCCAGAAGAGGTACAAACCGCTCCAGAAGTAGCACTTATTCCAAGAGTGGGAATATCCCCAGAAAAGGGTCAAAATCTTAGTGAAAGGATAAGAGATAAATACCAAGAGATCTCAATAAATTATGTACATGATGAGAAAATATGAGATCGAAGCAAAGTCATGATTAACGATATATTTGCTTTCTCTATAGCATCAGATATTACTTTGATTCCTGACACGGATCCTGAACCACAAAACGTGGAAGAATGTCAAAAAAGAAAAGATTGACCAAAATAGAAAGATGCTATTCAAATTGAGCTACAATCTCTATTGAAAAGAGAAGTATTTGAACCAGTAGTCCAAACACCACTGGGTGTAATCCCGGTTGAAAACAAATAAATTTTTGTACGAAAAAGAAATGAGAAAAATGAAATTGTTAGATACAAAGCCCGACTTGTAGCTCAAGGGTTTTCACAAAAATTTGATATTGATTATCAGGATACATATTCTCTAGTAATGGATGAAGTCACTTTTCGCTTTCTGATAGGTATGGCAACCATGGAAGGTTTGAAAACACGTCTAATGGATGTGGTAACAACATACCTATATGGCTCACTTGACAGTGATATTTACATGAGAATCCCTGAAAGATTGAAAATAGCTGAATCACAAAGACCCCGTCACATATATTCAATCAAGTTACAACGCTCATTGTATGGGTTGAAAAAGTCTGGTCGTATGTGGTATAATCGACTTAGTGATTATTTAATAAAAGATGGATATATAAATGATCAAGTATGTCCATGTGTTTTTATTAAGAAATCACAAAGTGAATTTTTCATCATTGCTGTATATGTGGATGATTTGAATCTTGAAAATACTCCTGAAGAACTCACAAGAACTGCTACTTATTTAAAAGATGAATTTGAAATGAAAAATCTTAGAAAAACAAAATTCTGTTTGGGAATACAAGTGGAACATTTAGCATCTGAAATTTTTATTCATCAATCCACATATGCTGAAAAAATTCTCAGTCGTTTTCATATGAATAAAGCTCATCCTTTGACTACCCCGATGGTTGTTCGATCTTTAGAAGTCGATAAAGATCCATTTCGGCCTTTAGAAAGTGGAAAAAAAGTTCTTGGACCTGAGGTTTCATACCTAAGTGCAATAGGTGCTCTTATGTATCTTGCAAACTGTACACGACCTGATATTACTTTTGCTGTCAATTTGTTAGCAAGATACAGTTCTTCTCCTACTAAGAGACATTGGGATAGGATAAAACACATTTTGAGATACCTCCGTGGAAGTATAGATCGTGGGTTATTTTATCCAAGAAATTCAACGTCGCAATTGGTTGGATATGCCGATGCAGGATATTTATCAGATCCACACAATGGAAGATCACAAACATGTTATGTATTTACATATTGTGACACGGCTATATCCTGAAAATCCACAAAGAAAACCATGACAGCTGCATCTTCAAATTACTCCGAGATTCTCGCTATACATGAAGCAAGCAGAGAGTGTGTTTGGTTGAGATCAATTATTCAACATATTCAAAAGTCATGTGAATCACCATCAATCAAAAACATTCCTACAATTCTGTAAGAAGATAACGCAACATGCATTGCTCAACTTAGAGGAAGGTACATCAAGGGAGATAGAACAAATCACATTTCACCCAAATTCTTCTTCACACATGAGCTACAAAAGAAGGGTGATATAGATGTGCATCAAATTCGATCATGTGATAATCTAGCCGACTTATTCACAAAGTCGTTACCATATGCAACGTTTGCAAAACTTCAAAAAAGGATCGGAATGTGTCGACTGAAAGACTTACAACATTTCATCAAGGAGTAATGAAATCCTTTTGAGGAGAAGACTACTCTTTTTTTTTTAGTCACGATTTTTATCCCAATGAATTTTTCCTGACAAGATTTTAGCGAAGCAGTCAATTAAGATATTTATGTAAAAGATATGTACTCTTTTTTCCCTCGTTAAGTTTTTTCCACTGGATTTTCTTAACAAGAATTTTAATGAGACATAATCTTCTATTATAAGGAATCAGGGAAAGAGTTAGAATGCATGCATGTGATTCCCTATGAAGGGAATCTTTCCCCACCCGTGATCTCCTTTTCTTCTCTTCTCTTCTCTTCCTTCTGCTTCTTTGCCTATATAAATGCAGTGATAGTGAAGAAAATATATGAATTCCGCTGAAGGTTTTTCTCCCTCTCTTGGTCATTTTCTCTAAATTTATGCAGCAATTATAAGAGTATATATATACACTTCGCTAAAGTTTTATAACAATCATAATATTGTACTTATAACTTCAGTACATTATTTAAACCATAATCAAAGGAGATAAATATATTTTTTTCACTAAAAGAAAAAAAAAACTGGACTCTAGTTTATGAAACATTAGCTAAATGTTATGCCAACACTGCATTGAAGCTTGTCAAGACTAATTCTTCAGCCTTCTGAGCAGCATGTCAATTTTATGGCTCAATACCCTACATTTCCATACTATGGAAAAGTATAAAAAATATCAAGACTGATTGGGATAGTAGATCCATCCATTCTACTTTAGTCAGCAATTGAAACCTGCTTCCAAATCCAGTTTTATATATATATATATATATATATATATATATATATATATATATATATATATATATATATATATATATATTTAAAAAACACCTTTTATCAGCAACTGCTAGTCCTAATGATCAAATTGCTACTTCACAAATGCTATGAGCAAATCAAAAACGCATCATGGAAAATAAGAAGATGCCTGGGATTGATAGCATCTTATAATACAGGGGGGAATAAAATGTCGAGAAAGAGCCTAATGAACTCGATATTCACATTTACATTTTCTTTTCGAGTTCATGGGCAGCTCAAGGACGAGCAACTAAAGTTAACTGCATTAAAATTCTCGAATGTCATTTCACCTTTTGATTTAAATACAAACATAAGAGTGAGCGTGATATACAAAAAAAAAAAAAAAAAAAAAAAGAGGCTTGCCTATTAGCCATTGGCGGTAAGCCTGCGTCAATTGGGAATGTTGGAGTTGATCAGGCACCAAAAGCTTTTTTATCCCTGGGAAAAATAACAAATGCAAGGGATTTTTTTGTTTGATGAGTAAAAATGCAAGGCAAATTACAATACACAAATCATTCTTGATAGGATTGAAGGTGCAAGTGTTAAAAAAAATTAAAATAAAACAAAATGGAAAAAAAACCAAGCAGTGTAACATGAGCTTGAAAAAACCTTCAAAAGTAATCCTTTATCGGAGGTACACTATTTAATTAATTATCGGTCCCATTAACAAAAGAAATTATTAACATTAGACAGGAAGAAGAAGAAAATTATAGCAAAAAATTCAGTAGCTTTCTTTTCTTTCAGTCAATAACTGAAGAAAGGCCTCCATTCATTCTGTAGCCTTGTGTCAGTTTAATCGTCCCCTCTTTCTCTTAGATTTCCTAGAATGAGCTTCCCTTTCCAAAAATTAAGCTATCAAATCATATGGCAATTCAAATTTTACGATTAAGTTAGGTTAATTAAGACTTTTAAACTTTTAAAGTTTGGTTGTACTCAATCAAGCATTTAAAGAGTTTATAAAAGTTTACTATTATTCAATTACAACTTTTGTAATGTCTTTAAAAGTTAGATGATATTGAATTGAGACTTTTATAAAGTCTATAAAAGTATCTTGATATTCAAAAAGTCATAAATTTTTTCATATTTCTATCAAATGGTAGAGTTTGAGAGTTTAACAGACTTTAAAAGAAGATATACTCATCCAAATTTTGACCTCATCTCTAAAGATTTCCAAAGATTTGAAAAAAGGAGAAGATAAACACAGAAAGAGAATGAAATAGAGGAGATCAAACAAAGATAGAGCAAAGGCCTATTTATAGCAGGTGTGGTGAGAGAAAAAGGAGGGGTTAAAATAGGGAGTAGCGTTAAAGGTTCCAAATAGAACAAAGGGTATAAATGAAAATAACAAATATTGTAATATCATTTTATATTTCTTCTCCCATAAAAAAGCTCATTTATTATATTTGTAAGTATTAAAGATGTATTTTGTTTTATGTTTATTTTTTAAAATAATAAATTAATTTTGTTATTTGTTGAAAATTATAAATTGTTAGTTTAGTAATAATGACTTGATAGCAAAACGACAATGAACAATTTTAAAATCGAGATTGTTATTTTATATTACTGTTAGTAAAAAATAACTTTTTTTATGAAATATAAAAATTATGAAATAGGACATTTTCTTGTAATAGACTGGGTATGATCTAATAATTCAAGTTCAATAATGCCTTTTATTTCAAATTAGATTGTGATATGGTCAAAATATTTTAATATTATTTAATATCGTACTCATTTTATCTATCTAAAATATAATATATTTGTTGACTTTTTAACAATTAAATAAGTTACAAGATATATTATAAGTATACAAATATTTATCAAAGTCTGTCAATTATTTTATGGAGTCTTTTAAAAGTCTTTAAAAGTAATTAAAATCCACAAACTCTACAAAAGTCTGTAACTTTAAAAAAGTCTTTAAAAGTCTTTTATCGAATACACCCTCCTACATATATCCTTCTCCTATCATAAATAACTCTTTAATCAAAACAACTATAGTCAGACCACATAAGCTCTTCGACCTTTTCTTTTTGTTCACCGTAAAACATATAATAGTATTTGGTAGTATAATGCGTTTGGAACTTGCAAGTTTAACTTTGAACTCCTCCTAACATCACTTCAAATTCTAATCCAGTTAATGAGAGGGTGATATGTTGTGTTACTCGAACTCGTGTGCGAGTGTCGGGTGCGGGTACGAATCTAGGTGTAGGACACGTGAATTCAAAAAATAGAGGATACGTGGATATGGATCCAAATTTGGACACGGATGCATAGATACGGTATGTTATGATTTTCTAACAATAATGTTTCAAATTATACCACCAAAGTTTTTTTGCTCTAGGGACTAAAGTGTAAAAATATAAAGAAATAGGGGCAGAAATGAAAAAAAAAATAAAACTATAGGGACTGATATGTAATTTTTCAGGGGCTAATATGAACTTTCAAAAAAACTTAGGGACTAAATTAAAATATTTTAAAAACTATAAGGTATCTAATTGTAATTGTCCATGGATATTTTATATATCAAATCTATTTCTCTCTCTTCTTCACGGCTTCTTCTTCACGGCTCTTTTTCCCAAAACAGCCGTATCCAGATTTATGTGGCCGAATCCCGTACGAATCCCGCACCCGTACCCATGTCGTGTCGACATGGGTACTCCACCAAAAAGTGGCGAGTCCGAGTAACAGATGTGATATGAAGTATAAAACTAAAAGTTACATTTGTCAGTCACTGTGTTCTTGGTCAGGACTAGTAAAACTGAATTGGATTAATTTCAAAAACTATTCTTTTTGTGCTACTAAACTTAAACAATAGGCCATACGAGTGAAAAGAACAAAATAATAAGTTAATTCTATTTTATAATTGATATCATTATTGTTGGTCTAGACGACTCTTGGAAGATGCCTACTTGGTAAATGAAGTGTGAAAAAAATAGAATGAAATAATATAAAAAGACCTGGATAATACAGTGATAGAGAGAAGGTATATTTGACTAACCTGCCTTCTCCTTCGGCTCTGAACAATGTACCATGACCGGGCCATTGCATAGCACGGCAGAAGAAAACCAGCCAGCTGAAGAAGGGAAACCTGGAACTGAAATACACCAGGTTATACTTATAATTGCAATTTTTAGATAGTCAGTGATGCTTAACAATTCATAACAAGCTCGTGCAAAGATTATGTTAATTATAGTTGCTTGCAGAACATGCTTATGCATAATGTAATCATTGGTACATGGTGCATATTCGCCAACTTGGATAGCTTCACTTAAAAGCAATAATTGTAAAAGATATCCATCTCACTTTTATTAACTATTATAACCAATAAAGGGATTCCAGACAAGAAACAAAAACTCAGAAGGATAGTTATGCGCCATTCTCAACACTGTAGAATTCCCACTACCCCCTCAATCCCCCCCACCCACCCACCCACCCACCCACCCACCCCAAACTACTGCTATCCATATGCAAGAGTATGATCACACGTGTGTGCGTCTGTGTGAGAGTATTTATGAGCATAATATTTGTGCAAATAATGTCAAGGCATCAATTTGACCTACATTGAAGAATGTTGAGGATTCCTGCACCATCCCAAAGTCTCTTGTTAACATCAGACCTTGGCGTAAAAGCAAGATTAGCATCAACTGCAATCATTAGCAAACCCACATTTTCATTGTAAAAGAGGCAAAACCAATAGTAATTCATGAAAAACAATAAATAAAATGGGGTTTTTTGGGAGGGCATGAAAGTTCAAAGTACAGTTGGTATGCTTACAATGATAGCCACGGAACGGAAACACGCAATACTTCCACTACTTGCAACAGCATAATCTTCGTATTCAGACTGAAGAAACTGATGCTCAGCAGCAGCAAAAGCCAGAAAATGAGGATCCCGAAGATCAATGTGTGGGCCCCATGCTTGCCTGAGGAAAACAAGGGAAAAATAGAGATGAAGTATTATAAAACGTGGCATGTCTTCATTGTTATAGGAATATAGTAGAAGCTCATTAAAACAGGATTTTACTTTTACTCGGAAATAGAAAGTTAAAACCACATGATTGTAATCTCCGCTAAAAACAAATCTATTTCGGATGTTAACATACACTGTACTTGGAACATAAAATTTTGACCGTTAAAAATGACAATATATCAACGTCTTGGCATCATGTTTCATGGTCAATGTAAAAAATTGACCTCAATCGCAGGGTCACAAGGGTTGCTAGACCCTTCTATTGAGCAGGTATGAGTAGAAAAAGAAAACGCATACGCATATGCATGACAAAAGGCTCAGCCTGTACTCTATTCATAAATTTCTTCTTGACCGACTTAAATGCTTTATTTTGAGGGTGACCAAGACATTGGCTTTCAGTTAGGTAAACTGCTTCTTATAACTTATCACATGTAAAGATGGAAATATGTAGCAAAGACCTTTGACCGAATAATTTTGAATGAAAAATCAAGCCCTGAGGTTGAAAACAGAATTATAAAAAAGGAAACCAGAATAACATGATAAAAGCTCAGTACAATCCGGACCGACACAAGTAGTAAAGCATACACAATAAAATAATCAAACAAACAACTTGGTGTCAAACATTACCAAAATTTAAAAAAGAAAACAGAATCACATTTCAAACTATAGAAGGATTTAATCAAAAGATGAGCAAGCTGCCAATCAGCCTCCAATACAAAAACTCAAAGCCAAATTGAAAAACTTGACCTCACTTATCCAGCCCTTATACAAGACCAACTGCAGACTTTATAAACTATCTTTATGAGATTTATTTTTAAGCACATATAAACATGAAATTATAGTTATATATATACCCAGGAATCAGTTAAGTGGCCTATTTTCACCAGCACGGCCCTAGTGGCGTTACTGATGATTCTTACCAGAAACCATGCTGTTCTGTACACCCACAAGTGATAACTCCAGAGGTGCATGTACCCCATAACATATAGGAGAATTGACCAAAAAATTTTACTGATTAGGTGAGATCTTTAAAGGCCTTACAGCACCAGCATCGCTCATGTGGTATCAGGGGACAATAATTCCCTAGCCTAAGCCCACAAACCAAGGGCACTAAAGAAATATTCTAACTAAACCAAAATTTCTCCAATAACTCAGAACTAGACAAGTCTCATTGTCAAGTTTGAAAGAAAACAAAGTAAATGTTAGAGTTTCATCAACTTATGATACTTTAAATCTTAGCTGGAGATTGCAAGAAGAAAAATAACATATAATAATTTTTGGGGTCATTAAAATATATGGAGTTGGAAACTTTGAGATGGTGTATCTTCTTCAATCAAAATAAATATAAACTAATCTTCTAAGGGGAAGTACAAAATGTTAAAGGCCGAGTTTGTCCTACGTTATGTCTAGGGCAGAAAAAATAAAGTATCTATTTGCAAATCAGAAACGAGAAAGTTATATAGGTCGTCAAGCCTCATTTTAGTTACCTGATATCAATTGCCATAACATCAGGATTGCTTTTTGCTGGAGGGAGAGTATAATTTGGTGAAAAAACCTATCCAAAAAGGACCACAGATTATTATTGTCAGAAACATACTATACAATTCTTTATATAAAAGTAGGCAAGTGAAAGATTACAAACCTGATTGCAAATTTCGCAAGTGATATCACCTTTTTTGTTGCACCATCTCTGAATGCACTTCCTATGAGCAAACTGCATGCCAACACCATATCAAACAGAAACAAAAATAAAACTCGGTACTAAATCACAACTTACAACGTCCAGAAATAAATCTAAGGAATCAATAAAACAAGAAACCAGATAATTAATCATCAATGATAAAGCAAAACAGATATGAATGAATAATGGGAGTAATCAGAAATGAAAACATAACAGGCTAAGCAAAATCAGATTGTAAACAGGAATACAACGAGACAAGAAAAACTATGCATACAGTAGGCAAATAGTGATCCTTGGCTTTTGACAAATAGGAAGATACATTTCCAAGCAACGCATGCATTTCAAAAGATCAATTTTACTAAAAAGTAGCATAAAAAAAGAATTCAATCACTAACTTTAAGCTATCCATAGTGTAATGCTTTCACTTTATTAGAATATTAGATTGTATATTAGAAAAATAATTAAGGAGGGCGAGATGAATCTTATAAGAGCATGGCAAGGTGAATTATGATTACATACTCCCAAGTTATGGTACCACGAAAATCAATGTGTATGAAGATCCAAGACTCTACATAACAGTACTACAAGGCCATAAAACCACAAAAGCCACTACACCTGTCTCAATCTGCACTCTGAAATCAATAACTACTGCAGCTCAAGTACAACTATCAGGTAGCTCAGAAAACAAGTGTACTAGGACCCCATTGCATACAAATAAATTACAGAGTGCATATTAAAAGTGTAAGCACGTCAGACCATCACGCAACACTACTTACAAACACAACAATTACCAATTGCTTGAAACTGAAGACAGCAAAAGCATCTACAAATTCAAATGCTCGTACAACAAGAAAGAAAGAAAAAGAAAGTTTTCCACATCATGAGGAAGAATCTATTGGAAATGACAAATACTTGAAAAGGAAAAACTTCAAAAGCGACAAACGAGAAACTGACATATACCATTGGTCCATTACGAAGAATCAATTGGACAAAGAATCGACAAATGATTAAAACAGAAAAACTCCAAATGCGAAAAATTGAGAAACTGACATCTACCATTACGGAGAATCAATTGAAAAATCCACCAATGCATAAAAAAGAAAAACTTCAAAAGCTACAAAAATGGGAAATTGACATCTACCATTAATAGGAATGCCAAGAATAGAACATTGCGAGTTGCGACAAGTCTAAGGGACTAGGTAACCAGTTAATATACTGCATATGCTGGTAAGTAGTAAAAGCAATTACAGCAATTACATATAATGTAATCAATTAAAGACAAAACCAATTCTTAAGACCATGAATTATTGAGGCATTTAAATACTGTAGAACAAGTTATCAAGGGGACCCAATTCTAAAAAGGGTTCAAAGAGATTGAACTTCTTATATTAGAAGGCTAAAAGGATCTGTCAAACAAATAGAAAACAAAAAGGTCGATAGGCATTCCAGAAAGTAAGATTTTTGAAGCAATTTTCTAGAGCCAATGTAAGCATTATAACCCAAATAAAGAAGTAAGCAATCGTTGAATGGGATATAAAACAAGTTGGAAAGAAAAACTAATACCTTGAAAATATAAAAAAAAAATAACAAATAAATAAACAAAAACTGGATGGAGGCAAGGCACCAACTATACGCTATACAGTATTTCCCACAAAAAAACAGAAGAAAGTCATATACAAAGGGGGGAGACACAAATTGATGAGAGATAGAGTACCACAAAAGACACAAAATTAGTCAATAAATGCAGAAACCCAAAAATCCACACATTTTCAAAAGCCATAAAACCAACCACAAAGAGAAATAGAGAAAATCCCCACAAAATGAAAAGGAAAAATTGAAAAAGTAAAAACACTATAACTAGTATGAATAACATCACAAACTCACAATAACTAGTATGAATAACATCACAAACCCACAAGTACCCAAAAATTAAAAACACCCTTTAACAAAGAATCTAAACACATTTCCCAAGAAAACCCATGAGGGTCAAACATCCAATGAGAGAAAATGAAGAAAATTAGTAAAAACCTTGAGAGTGCCATTACAGGCACAAGGAGCCTCCATCTCATGTTCTTCATCTTCTTCCTGACAAATCCTACACTCCCTCACTATCTTTGAACAACCCACATCTCCATTTTTATCACTGTTCTTCAAAAAACCCACTTCACTATTCTTCAAATTAGCAGACCCATTTTTGTTACTCTCTTTTTCAACTAAAATTTCACCATCAGCATCAACATCTCTCAAAAGCCTCTCCCTTTCATTAACTGGGCTAAAGCAAGCTGATGCTATTATCCGATCAACACAAACCATGAAATCATCCACCATTTTCACTCTCTAACTTTCTCTCTAGAAAATAGTAAGAACAAGAAAAGAAGAGAGAGAAAGGAGAGAGAGGTTGGCTCAGTTTTTAAAAGGTGGAGGAGCACTGTTGACTGGCGGAATTTACGAAACGGACCTGCTTTTATTGGACGACATTACCCCTGAGATTGAGTTTCGTTTGCAAATTAGTCCTTTGAAATATCTTCAAAGATTGGAGGAGTCACACCATGCGAGCGCCAAGGGATTATCAGCATTCAGCAGTAATAATGCTGACATAGTTCCACGTAATTAGCAGTTACAATACCAAAATACCCCTAAGAAATAAATGAAACTATAAGAATCACGTGGATATAATTTAATGTTGTTTTTTAAGAATCTATCTATTAAATATACAAAATTGCAATACATAACATTCCCAAATTACAGCATATATCCTATCTAATTAATATTGTAACGATCGAAAAAATCGGATTATTTGTAAAATAATTTTATTTAATTAAATAATGAATAAAATTATAATATATATTATTATGTTGAGTAAGCAAGATAAAGGTTGTTCTATAACTTAAAAATGTCGTAATATCGTAGTATTCTAGCTACGTGGTAGAATTAAGGTGTTTGAATTTCAAAAAAACACTATTTATCAATTTTTGTTCGGGAATTATTTTTGAACTTCCGAGAAATACGTAACGTTAGAATAATAAGGAAGGATGAATTATGTAATAATAATTCAGTTATGACAAACGCAGTTTTTCGACTGCGTACTAAGTTTGAGAATGTTAAGGAAATTAAAGATTGAATAAATGATGATCGTATAATGAGAAAGTATTATACGAAACAATGAATACGAGTATGATACGAAGTATTGTACAAGTATATACGAAGAATGACATGACGTATATGATGAATGATTATACGAACTAGTATACGTAAAGAATATGAGGATTATACGTTATAAGCCTTAAACCAATTGTAATGGACTTGTAGGATTTGTGTAGGAATTGGGAAAGTCCAAGTGCAATCTTGTTAAGGCCCAAAGATTAATAATGCAAGCTCAATGTTAGGCCCAAAGTAATTAAACCTAAGCAAACCAAGAACCGGACCCGTGGATCGAACCGATGGATAACCAGATGAGAAAAACCCATGGGGCAACCCATGTGAGCCCCCCCGTGTGTGAGGCATGGATGGCCACTTGGTGGCCAAGCAAAGTGTAATACCCCGAATTTTATGAAATGAAAGTATTCAATTTTTTTATAATAATTATTTTATTTAGTAAATGGTTAAATTGATAAAGGTTAAAGTTAAGGGTGACATTTGAAAATTTTGTAAAGTAAGCAAGTTGATATAAAATATTCGTTGTGTCGGGGAATATTCGATTGGTCGGGGAATATTCGTTTTAACAGGGAATATTCGTACGACGGCACAGTCATTGGTGGACCCCACAACGGAGGTACTATCGTAGTTAGAAAATGAGTGAAATATTTTTAAAAATAACAACGAAAGTTTTATCGTTAAACTATTGAACTACCCGGTAGTAAAAGTACAATAATACGTGTGGTTACATAGTAGCACACGTTATTGATTATTAATGCTTACGTGAGAAGTCACTCAGTTAAATTCAATTATTGCTACAGTAATTGCTGCATAATATCTCTCATATTATTGATTCAATTATTGTCACAGTATCATCTGCATAATATCTTATATTATTAAATAAATAATTGAGACGACAAAGTTATTCATTTTATTATTTGCAATATTGACGATGTCTAGAAAGTTCTGTCGAAGAAATGGGTTTGGTCACCTAATTACGCGCCAATAGGGAGAAATCCTTATCGAAAAGTCCCCTATTTCCTGAGAATGATTTGATTGTTAAATATTATGAGTTATAATATTAATGATGAATAAGTTCGTATTGATTAAAGATAAAATTGATATTTTTATTGTGTTGGGATTATTAGTGTTAGTGGAAATCGGCATCTATTCCGATAATAATTGATGTCTAGAGGTTATATTGACCAATCGGGTAATTAATCGGATAATTGAGTAATTAATTGCTACTAATTCACATGCTTATAACTATTTGATCATATGTGTGTACTATTGATTCATATGCATGTACTATTAGAGGAAGTGGTGCAAGATTGATAATACTTGCATGACTAAATTAAAAATAGGGGTATAGATTAATGTACTATACTGTAATTATTTTTTCACATGTATAGAACAATTGATTCACATGATGTATTATTATGGGAGGTGGTGCAAGTTTGATAATACTTGCAGGACTAAATTAAAAATAAAAGAAAAGATGAAGGTATTATACTATAATATTTCGAGCCCCAAAACGTACAATTATCGAAACTATATTTTCCTATAAATAGAAGCTCATTCTTCTTTCATTCTCATCAATTCACTAAGACTCACAAGAACAATTATAGAGAGAGAAGCTATAGAGAGAAAGAAGAAGAGTAGTCTGCTACTTCACTATTCCAGTATCTAGTCTTCTTCCAAGGTAAGGGTATTATTTATTTCATATTCTTAAGAGATATTATTTTTTGTATTCGTATAAATATTATTTTCGTTCAATATTCGTAAGGAATATCATCTTCGTTCAATATTCGTAGGAATATAATTTTTGTTCAACAGTCGTAAAAGGTATTATTTATTTCATATTCTGAAGAGATATTATTTTTCGTATTCGTATGAATATTATTTTCGTTCAATATTCGTAAGGAATATTATCTTCGTTCAATATTCGTAGGAATATTATTTTCATTCAGCAGTCGTAATGGGTATTATTTATTTCATATTCTGAAGAGATGTTATTTTTCGTATTCGTATGAATATTATTTTCGTTCAATATTTGTAAGGAATATCATCTCCGTTCAATATTCATAGGAATATTATTTTTCATTCAACAGTCGTAAGGGGTATTATTTATTTCATATTCTGAAGATATATTATTTTCCGTATTCGTATGAATATTATTTTCGTTTAATATTCGTAAGGAATATCATTTTTGTGACGCCCCCAAAATAGGTCCATTCCATCCAACCCATTTTGAGTCGTCAATAACATGGTACAGAAACAACTACAACTTTATTAATATAACCATAAAACTGTGAGTTAAAATATAAATATTATCTTCTAGACAATATCTATACCCAAATAAATCCTCATCACATTTATTGATATATTATTTTACAAAAATGGTGAGGACTACTAAACAACTCTCTCTAGAACCTTCATTCCATACCCCAACTCGTACTAGCTACATTCTTGCCTTCTGAGAAGAAAAATGGAACAAAAAGGAAAAGAGTGAGCTCAACTAGCCCAGTAAAGAATATTATGACTAAGATAATATACAACAAATTATCGTTAGTCTTCAACAGGGAAAAATCTGAGAGAATACACTAAACAACAAGTTTTAGATCAATATTCGCAGCGGAAATAATAATTCATAGAAGAGTTACGTAGAGGATGAAATGTACTAATATCTATGAATTTAACAGTCCATCATCATTATTTTATCCCTATAACATCAATCAATACACATCTTGAGTCAAATGTTCATCTTTGCACTACAGGCCAAAGATATTCATCAGTTGGTCATGTTCATCTCAACACCTGTACATCTTTGCACCACGGCCAAAGATATTCATAATAGAATCAACTATCTTTGCACTACAGGCTAAAGATATTCAAGTATATCATCATTTAGGACTGAGGATAATGAAAAATATTTTAAAAGAATCGAATCCAGTGAAACAAAAGAATAAACATTAATGATTCGTATTTCAGCTATTTCATGTCCAAAAATACCTCATAAATAATCATAGTGGTGTAAAATTAAGGAATGATCAAAACATGGATACAATCAAAGCTAGTATCCATAATAGATATTTTGGACGAAAAGGAAAATTTTTATTTTTCGATGAATAGAGTCGTATTCGTGAATAGTGCCGTATACATGAATAGTGTCGTATACGTGAATAATAACCCCGACACTAAAAGTTCCAAATTTGATTAAAAAGTTCAAACCAATATTTCGTCATAATGATATTGGAAGAAATAATATCATTTAAAAAAAATATCCCTTACCTCGAAAGACAATACTTCTAGTTGAAACACCGGATATAGGCTATGACTTGAACTTGCACCGTATAGCAATACTTAAAGTATACTCAAAATACTCACAAGAATACGCTCGATATTATCGAGAGAGAAAACTTCAGTTTCTGGTGTGATTTTCAATTCTAACCTAAACACCCTATTTATAGGAAAATACTTAGAACACCAAAGTAAAAAATTTAATAAATTAATATTATTTATTTTTTCTACATCTTCCTACGCATCAAGCATCTGAATTCAGCAACTTGACATATGTTAAAGATGCCCACCAAACACAAAAAACGTTTTTCTTATTTAAATTATTTTAAACTTCCAAAAATCAATTATTTCGGAGCTTCGGAACCTCAATAATTTATAATAAATAGCCCTTTTATCAGAAAAATTTGAAACTCGCGACTTTCCATAGGAAATTCCATTATCTACAACTTTGCAGAAGGAAGTTTTTCCAAATTCTAAAGAGAAATTGACCGAAATCCATAAACGGGTGATTTTACAAGCTATAATCAAATTTCCGTCAAGAAATGGGGTCCACCGACACACAAAACATGTGTTAAACAACTTTTGCAACAAAAAATACTCTTCCTCCTCATATACTCATATATTCCACATTTATTGTAAAAAAATATCATCATTATTATATTATAATAATATAATAAAATATTATTTTATCAGAAAAGATAAAATATCAATTTTTAAAAATTGTCACTTTAAAATTTTTCTCCATCTATATCTACATAAAATCAATATTTCCCTCATCATATAAATCAATAATTAATTATTCACAAATAATATTACAGAATCACAGTACTGGCAACCAGGCCGTTCCCAGGAAAAAGGGGGCTTTTCAATAAGAATTTCTCCTTACTGGCGTGCAATTAGGTGACCAAACCTCTCCTTAGACAGAATTTTCTAGACATTATCAATAATATTTTCTAATAATATTATTCAGATAATATGAATTATTTCTTCGATAATGGAAAATACTGTGTAGTGACAATTATTGAAACAACAGTAATATAAAAAAAAATCAACGCAGCAATTATTGAATCAATAAAATAAAATATTGAACAGTAATTACTGTAACAATTATTGAGTAGTGCCTTCTTACGTAAGAATCAATAATTGGTGCAATACCGTGTGCTACTGTGCAACAACGTGTATTACTGTGTTTTAACCACCGGGTATTCTAACAGTATTAACGGTAACAACTACGCCGTTATTTATAAACAACTCATACTTGTCTTTTTCTTCATCCAATCGCTTTTCGTTATGGGCCCACACAAGGCTGCGCCGTCGTACGAATATTCCCCAACAGTAAGAATATTCCACGACCAAACGAATATTCTCCGACAACAATGAGTATTTTATAACCACTTTCTTATTTAAAATATTTGCGCATTTTACCCATAACTAACTACATTAATCAAATCAACCCCTTACTATTTCAAAATAATAATTAGAGAAATTAAATCTTTATTTATAAAAAGTTGGGGTCTTACAATTTTTGTTCAATATTCATTGTCTTCGTTTAATATTTGTAAAGAATATTATTTTCGTTTAATATTCGTAAGAGATATTATTTTGTTTAGTATTCATAAGGAATAATATTTTCTTCCATACTCTTTAGTATGTGAGTAATATTATTTCGTCTCGTATTCCTGATTATACCCTTATTTTGATAAATTATTGCTTCTATACTTTGTGAAATTAGTAAAATATCCTTGAAATTTGCGCTTCATCTAATAACGTTTTACAAAGATATTTTTTGCACATTCTTGTTAAATTTTAAGTTTTTCATGTCAGAGTATTGTCCATGAGTACTATTAATTTATACGGTACTATTCATAAAAGTACTATTCATGAGTACTATTCTTGAAGTACTATTCACCCGGGTACTACCGGAGTACTATTCATGAAAAAATTTGATTTCTTTTCGGTCCAAATCATTTTTAATACAATATCATTCTTGAATTTTATTCCACAACGCAGTATAATGTTGTCAATTTGAACATTATTGAATTCTGGATAAACTAAATTATAAATATTTAAAAATTTATCCTTTGTTTCTTTTAATTGAATTCTTATATCATTGTCATCATCCTCATACTTATATTGTGATGAAAGTCATCTTTGGCTTACGTGCATAGATGGACTATTGATTGGTATGATTATGATCAGGGATCATTCGGTATAATCATGACCGTGATGTTACAAATGATATGGTAAAAATCATCATTGGCCTGTAGTGCATTGATGGACAGTTGTTGGTATGATTATGACCATGGATTATTCGGTATACTCATGACTATTGATGATTACATGAATATCATTGGCCCGTAGTGCAGAGATGATTCGATGATGTGGTTTATTTATTAAGCTGAGTCTCAGCGATAAAATTGATGATAAACTTTTTAAATCATAGAAGATAGTAGATATCATGCTCTACTTGACTCTTCTAATGGATTGCTTGTTCCGCTGCAGTTAAACTTGATGTTTATTGTATTTTATCAGTTTAACACTGTTGAAGGCTAACGATAATTTATTCTGCATTATCTTAGTCATAATATTTCTTACTGGGCTAGTTGAGCTCACCCTTTTGCTTTTATTGTTCTCTTCAGGAAATGAGAACGTAGCTGAGACTAGTCGGGGAACAGAGTGACGGTCCGGGATGGTGGCTATAGTATTCCTCACTTATTTATGAAATAGGGTGATAATAAATATAATGAGGACTTTATTTGAGTTTGAATACTGTCTATGAGACAATATTCGTGTAAAAACTCTAAGTTACGCTCTTGTCGTATTGTATAAAAGAAGTTTGTATTTGATTTATGTACCATGTATTTGGCGACTCAGAGTGAGTGATGTATACCTATTTTGGTGGCGTCACACAAAGGATAAGTGTTGTGGTGGGCAAGTAATGAATAGTAAGGAAGTGGAAAGTGTGGAGGTGGGATGGCTTAATGACTCGTATGCCCTCACCTTGGAAATCCTATAAATTGAGAGCTAGGATTATTCATTTGTGCTTTGTTCATTTCACCAACATTATAGAGCTTATATTATTGAGAGAAAAATGAGAAGAGTCTTGTTATATCAAGAAGAAAAGAAGAATAAACAAGGTAAAAACATAAAGGTAAGGAATCCTAGACCATTAATCTTCATCTCTTCATTGTTATTTGATAGAGAAGTGATTATTGGTGAATCATGTATCATAAGGAGGAATAAGGATGGCTATTATAGGACTTAAACCTTAATAAACCATGTTGTAAGTGGAATCATAATCATAGAATTATGAACTAATGAAGAACATATGAAGAATTGTCATTTTGTTGTTGATGGATAAGTTTAAAATCATCGTGTATAGGATTAAATGAAATATATTTGGTTAGGATGATAGAACGAAGGAATGAATCCATTTTGAACGGTGTAAAAATCTCAAGTAACGAAGTTATGGCGAAATTTATGAGATTAAACGATAATCGTCGAAATCGTGAAATTCGCGAAATGAAAGTCAAAAGTCACTGTTTAACTCGAAAACATTAGTTTTCAATGTAGAATAGTATAACTTTGCATTTTGGAGTTGCAGACTAGAAAATGGTTGAATTCCTACTTAAAATGAAGAAACGAGCTTTGAACGCTCACGGACATTTAACGAACGCTCAATAAAGAACTTAAATGATAAATTCTGTGTTAATGGATTCAAAAACGTAAGGTTTTCTAATGAGATCGTATTACACGTGATATATGAGCTAACGACTTTTGAGCGAGCCAATTTCGACTTATAACGAGTAAGTTATGAGGCCGAAAAGAATTGCAGTGGAAACAAACTGATAAATTTCTCTGAGGCTCGGGGTCGGCGCCGCAGTGCCACCCAAGGTACTAAAATTGGCGCCACAGCGCCAAGACCAACCCTTAACCTCTGTAAAGTGGCACCGCAACGCGGCCATGGTATAGGACTTTGGTGTCGCAGCGCCGAGGCTGAGACATAGAGACTGCTGACTCACGCCGCAACGCGAGCCTTATAAGAGAAGCTGGCGCCGCAGTGCCAGCACTAGATGTAAGACCCCAACTTTTTATGAATAAAATTGAATTTTCTATATTTATTATTTTGATATAGTAAGGAGTTTATTTGATTAATGTGGTTAGTTATTGGTAAAATGCGCAAATATTTTAAATAAATAAGTGGTTATAAAATACTAATTGTTGTCGGGGAATATTCGTTTGATCGTGGAATATTCTTGTTGTCTGGGAATATTCGTACGACGGTGCAGCCATTTGTGGACCCGTTTTTTTATAAATAACGGCGTAATTGTTACCGTTAACACTGTTGGAATACCTGGTGGTTAAACTACAGTAATACGCGTGGTTGCACAGTAGCACACGGTATTACACAGTATTTTTTGGATTATTGATTCTTACGTAAGAATGCACTACTCAAATATAATTGTTACAGTAATTACTGTTTAATATTTTATTTTATTGATTCAATAATTGTTACGTTGATATTTTATAGTATTGTTGTTTCAATAATTGTCACTGCACAATATTTTCTATTATCAGATCAATAATTCATATTATTTGAATAATATTATTAGATATCATTATTAGCAATATCTAAGAAAGTTTTGTCTAGAAAAGGGGATTGGTCACCTAATTGCGCGCCAGTAAGGAGAAGTCCTTATCGGAATGCCCCCTCTTTCCTGGGAACGACC
Source organism: Panax japonicus (assembly GCA_020205505.1). NCBI lineage: Eukaryota > Viridiplantae > Streptophyta > Magnoliopsida > Apiales > Araliaceae > Panax > Panax japonicus. The sequence continues at coordinate 63,904 of JAINUV010000029.1, forward strand.
TGGTTGTCATTATTATTTTTCTGTAATATTATTTATGAATAATTAATTATTGATTTATATGATAAGAAAATATTTATTTTATGTGGATATAAATAAAAGAATTAATGTTGAGGTATTTTATCAATATTTTGTCGGAATGGATGTATTAAAAATAACATGTATGTGAATTTCGATTATTTTCTGTTTGAAATTTGGAAAAACTTACTTCTATAAAGTTGTAGAGAATTAAATTTTATATGGGATGGGCATAAGTTCATAAGGACTATTTATTATGAATTATTAAAATTTTAGAAATAAATGTTTTATTAAAAACATGGGTGGGCCCCACTTTTATTTTTTGTGGTGTGTGTGAATAGCAAAGGGTGGAAGCCACCGGTAGCAGGTTAGTCTACATTGGTGTTCTGACATTTTCCAATAAATAGCGTGCTTAGTTAAAAATAAAATCACACCAGAATTAGAAGTTTCTTTCTCTATAATATCGAGTGTATTTTTTGTGAGTATTTAGATACTTTGAGAGTTTATAAGTAGTACAAGTTTTCTTCAGTATTATATCCGATATTTCAGTCAGATGTACTTGCCTTTTGAGGTAAGGGTTGTTATTTTTCTTCGTAAATGATGTTATTTCTTTTAATATCATTATACCGAAATATTGGTATAAATTTTATTATGAAATTTTTCCTTTTCATGTCGATGTTACTATTCACGTATACGACACTATTCACGAATACGGTACTATTCACGAAGTACGATTTTTCTTATGAAAATTTTACCTTTTTGTGTCGGGATTACTATTCACGTATACGACACTATTCACAAATACGACACTATTCATAAAAAAATAAAAAAAAAATCTTGGTCCAAGTTGTCTATTATGGTTACTATCTTTGATTGTATCCATGTTTTGATATTAATTTTTGAATTTTGCTCCACAATTGATTATTATGGAGTATTTTTGAACTTGGATAAACTGAAGTACGAATCCCTAGTCTTTGTCCCTTTATCTCACTAGATTCGTTTTCTTTAAAATATTTTTCATCTTCCTCAATCCTAAATGGTGATATAACTGAATATATTTGGCCTGTAGTGCAAAGATGAATGATTACTTGATGAATATCTGTGGCCCGTAGCGCAAAGATGGACATGTGTTGAGATGAACATGGCCAACTGGTAATACAAATAAATATCTTTGGCCCGTTGTGCAAAGATGAATATTTGATTCAAAATGTATATTGATTGATGTCACAGGGATAAAATATTAATGATGAACTTTTTAAATTATAGAAGATAGTAGATTTCATGTTCTACTTTACTCTTCTAATGGATTGTTGTTTCCGCTGCAGTTGTTGATCTAAAACTTGTTGTCTATTATATTCTATCAGATTTTCCCTGTTAAGGAATAAGGATAATTTTTTCAACATTATCTTAGTCATAATATTCTTTACTGGGCTATTTGAGCTCACCATTTTCCTTTTTGTTCTATTTTTTTTTTCAGGATGCGAGAATATAGCGGGAACTAGTCGGGATGTGGAGTGATGTTTTAAGACAGTTGTTTTAGCAGTCCTCACTATTTTATAAAATAGTGTATCAATAATTGCAATGAAGACTTATTTGAGTTTGAACATTGTCTAGAAGACAATATTTGTATTTAAACTCACAACATATGTGGTTTCGTATTTTGTACGACAATTGTAAGACCCCAACTTTTTATAAATAAAATCAAATTTCCTCTATTTATTATTGTGAATAATAAGGTGTTAATTTGATATAATGTCTTAGTTATGGGTGAAATGTGCAAATTTTGCAGAATAAGCAAGTAGTTATAAAATATTTATTGTTGTCAGAGAATATTCGTTTGATCGTGGAATATTCCTGTTGTCGGGGAATATTCGTACGACGGCGCAACCATTTGTGGGCCCCATAGCAGATAACTCTCGGATGAAAAAAACAAAAAAGTTTGAGTTTTTATAAATAACGGTGTAATGGTTACCGTTAACACTGTTGGAATACCAGGTGATTAAAATACAGTAATACGTGTGGATGCACAATAGCACACGGTATTGCACAGTATTATTGAATTATTGATTCTTACGTAAGAAGGCACTACTCAATAATTGTTACAGTAATTACTGTCCAATATTTTATTTTATTGTTTCAATAATTGTCACTGCACATTATCTCCATTATCAGATCAATAATTCATATTATTTGAATAATATTGTTAGATAGTATTATTGGCAATGTCTAAGGAAGTTTTGTCTAGAAAAGGGGTTTGGTCACCTAATTGCGCGCCAATAAGGAGAAATCTTTATCGGAAAGCCCCCTCTTTCCTAGGAACGACCTGGTTGTCAAAATTGTGATTCTGTAATATTATTTGTGAATAATTAATTATTGATTTATATGATGAGAAAATATTTATTTTATGTGGACATAAATGAAGGAATTAATGCTAAGGTGTTTTATCAGTATTTTGTCGGAATGGATGTTTTAAAAATCGTCCGTATGTGGATTTTGGTCATTTTTTGTTTGGAATTTGGAAAAACTTAAAATTACAAAGTTGTAGAGAATTTAATTTCCTATGGATTAGACATGAGATTCAAAATTTTCTGATAAAATAACTATTTATTATGAATTATTGAAGTTTCAGAAATAAATGTTTTTATTAAAAACATGGTGGGCCCCACTTTTAGTTGGTGAGAAATGAAATATGCTGGAATTTATTTTCAAAAGTGGTGGGCTTGAATAGTAGCAGGTAAAGCCATCAGGTAGCAGGTTAGTCTGCTATGGCGTTCTAAGCATTTTCCTATAAATATGGTGCTTAGTTAGAATTGAAAATCACACCAGAAACAAGTTTTCTCTCTTTTTCTCTTTCTCTCTCTATATTATCGAGCTTATTTTATGAGTATTTAAATACTTTGTGAGTTGCTATTCATCAGTGCAAGTTTCCTTCAGCCTTATACCTGATATTTCAGCCGGAAGTACTGTTCTTTTGAGGTAATGGATGTTATTTTCTTCATAATGATGTAATTCTTTCAATATCATTATATCGAAATATTTGTATGGATTTTATTATAAATTTTTTACCTTTTTGTGTTGAGATTACTATTCACGTATACGGCACTATTCACGAATACAACACTATTCACCGGAAAATGAAATTTTCTCCTTTTTGTCCAAGATGTCTATTATGGTTACTATCTTTGATTGTATCCATGTTTTGATCTTTATTTTTGAATTCTGCTTCACAATTGGTTATTATGGAGTATTATTGAACTTGGATAAACTGTAATACGAATCCCTAATATTTGTTCTTTTATCTCACTGTATTCGTTTTCTTTAAGATATTTTTCATCATCCTCAGTCCTAAATGATGATATTACTGAATATCTTTGGCCTGTAGTTCAAAGATGAATGATTACCTAATGAATATCTTTGGCCCGTAGTGCAAAGATGAACATGTGTTGAGATGAATATGACCAACTGGTGATACAAATGAATATCTTTGGCCTGTAGTGCAAAGATGAATATTTGATTCAAGATGTATATTGATTGATGTTACAGGAATAAAAATATTGATGATGAACTTTTAAATCTTAGAAGATAGTAGAATTCTTTGTCTACTTGACTCTTCTAATGGATTGTTGTTTCCGCTGCAGTTGTTGATCTAAAATTCGTTGTCTATTATATTTTATCATATTTTTTTTCTGTTGAAGACTAATGATAAATTTTTGTATATTATCTTAGTCATAATATTCTTTACTGGGCTAGTTGAGCTCACCCTTTTCTTTTTTGTTCCATTTTTCTTCTCAAGAGGTGAGAACATAGCAGGAACTAGCCGGGGTTTGGAGTGATGGTTCAGGATAGTTATTTTAGTAGTCCTCACTGTTTTATAAAATAGTGTATCAATAATTGTAATGAGGACTCCTTTTGAGTTTATATACTGTCTATTAGACAATATTTGTATTCAAACTCATAGTATATGTGTTATCGCATTTTGCACGTCAATTGTATTGCTGAAGTTGTTTTTGTTTCTGTACTATGTATTTGGCGACTCAGAATGGGTGATGTATACCTATTTTGGGGGCGTCATAACAATTGTAATAATGAAGTTGTAGTTGTTTTCTGTACAATGTATTTGACGACTCAGAATGGGTTGTGTGGACCTATTTTGGGGGCGTCACACTAGAAAAGAAACAGTAATGAATGGAAATAAATGTAATGCATATAGAAGTTGATTGAAAGGAAATTATAACTTTAATTAACTTAAAGTAAACTTATTAAGGATGATTATAACCTTAAGAATTACAACTAAAGGTTGACGAAAGTTACGAGAATGTAAACACAATATAATATGATAAACCATAATGAATGTCAACCAATCTAATAAATGATTAGATTTAGAAGAAGGGTGAGATAAATTAGTGACCATACTTGATTGTTCATGACCTAATGTGGTATGTTATGTATTTATGTATTGTAGAATCCTTAGAGACTCAAAAGAAAAGTGTATTAAGTGTAGAAGACATTAAAGGCAAGTGTTCTAAACCCTTGTCTATGTTCTTTTGGACAGGTTTAGTGATTCATTTATCTTACGCATAAATTAATGTATAACGAAGTCAAAGCCAATTCCTTCGGCTAGACTTAATGTGTTTTGTGGATTTTCTTATAATCTATCAAAATATTATCAATGTTGTTATCTTTTGCCAAACTATTTTGGCATGGATTTCAAAGAAAGACTGAGTATGAATAAACAAATGTTTTGTCGTCAAACGACAGGCACGTGAGGTTGCCAAAACTTAAACGTAGATACGTTTAAAGAAGTAGTGATGTACAACATAGAGTACTATAGGCTGATCACCTAGACGTGCTCGTAAGATATGTCGAACTTACGGACTTGGTGTCGGGTTGTCCTTTTTAAAGAAAGAATGAAATGCTCAAGGTCTTGGATCAAAATTTATGTTTAACGTATGTTGTGTATTGTTAAACAGTTTTAAAGAAAAATGAAGTGCTATTTTGAATTATCTATAGTACTTCATAACTATTGATTCAGTTATAGAAGATATACTGTTAGTTTCCGGAGGCACAATAATTATCTAGAAGGGGGGTTGAATAGATACTTAAAAATCTTTTCGTTTTAACTTGTTAGTTGATAATGATTAAAACTTAGCGGAATTAATATTTGTTTTGATCTCCCTTAAGATGGTGAGTTTATGAGAGTGAGACAGTTATAGTAGTTATGGCAGATATGGCAGTTATAGCAAGAATGTAATAGACATAGTCATTTTAAGTGGTTCAGAGCACTTAAAGCTCCTAGTTCACTCTTCTACTCCTCGAGTAGGAAATCCACTAAGGATGTCTTAAACACTTTTCTGAATCACTCAGATTCCTTCTAGACCAGCAGTCTAGGAACTTCTTAGTTCACTCTTGAACTCCTCAAGTCCAACAGACTTAGCTCTTCACAGTGCACTTAGAACTCTTCAAGTCCTCCTGACTTGGAACTCTTACTTTAATTGATTGGTAATTGTTGAGTTCTTGATGATTGTTATTTAGTTGCTGTTAAGCACTTGTTCGAGGGAGCTGAGTAGCTGAGCAAACTTTTCTTTCGAAGATCGTAGAGTCGAGCGTTGAGAGTTCTTGTACGTTTTTGTTCAATGCTTGCTTACTTCTCTCATCGGCTTGATTTACATATATGTGATCTTGAAATCTATCCGCTGGATCCATCCGTTGAAGCATTAAATGCGTTTGACATTTTCTGTTCTTTGATGGAGACTTTTCTGCACATCTTCTGAATTGCATAGTGTTTGTATTATGCATAGTGTTTGTATAGTGTCTGCATAGTGTTTGCATAGTAAAATTTTTTATAAAGTTATTCGATTTATTAGATTATAAATAGAATATATTATATTTTATTTAAAAGATTTTGCTTTAAATATGGACCGTCAGATTAAAGTAAATAAATTTGGACCGTTCATGAGTTAGTTATTATGCAGTCCATTTTTCTATAAATGAAGCTCATTCCTTCATTATTTCTTACGAATTCACTGAAACTCTAGAAAGAGAAATTATAGAGAAGTTATAGAAAAGTATTCTACTCCTTCGCTACTCTTATATTCAGTTTCTTTTACGGTAAGGGATATTATTTATTGTACTCGTTAGGGGTATTTCTTCTTTCTTATTGGTGAAATTCTTTTGTTATTCCATTCTTTATTATTATGTTGGAATAACCTGTATACGCGGGATACCCTATACTTGATAAAATTCTTCTGTTATTCCATTATTTATTATTCTATTGAAACATCCTGTCTGTGCGTTTTACGCCGGACCTGGTTCCAATCTTTATTATTCTATTGGAATATCCTGTCTGTGCGTTTGACGCCGGACCTGGTTCCATTCATTATTATTCTATTGGAATAGCCTGTCAGTGCGTTTTACGCCGGACCTGGTTCCGTTATTTATTATTCTGTTGGAATAACCTGCATGTGCGGTCTATCACATGCCTGGTGATTTCATTTGTTATTCCATTCTTTATTATACTCACTTGGTTAAAACTTTAACTTCTATACTCCATGAAATTAGTGGAATATCCTTGATATTTGCGCTTCATCCAGTATCTTTTCATGGAAATATTCTTCTGAGCATTCTTGAATTTTACTCTACAAAGAAGTATCATGTTAATAATTTGGACGTTATTAGTTCCTGGATAAATTAATTCTTGAACTTATTTCATTGAATTCTTATATCATTGTCATCATCCTCATGTTTATATTATATTGAAAGTCATCTATGGCCTGTAGTGCATAAATGGACTTGGTATGATTATGACTAGGGATTATTCAGTGTAATCATGACCGTAATGTTACAAATGATATGAAAAAAATTCTCATTGGCCCGTAGTGCATTGATGGACAGTTGTTGGCATGATCATGACCATTGATGATTACACGAATATCCTTGACTGTGGTGCATGGATAATTTGTGGTTATGATACTAATGAATATCCTTGGCCGTAGTGCAGGGATGATGTGGATTATTTATTAAGCTGAATCTCAGCGATAAAAGTCATGAAAAACCTTTTAAATCTTAGATGATAGTAGATTTTATTCTCTACTTGACTCTTCTAATGGATTGCTTGTTCCACTGCAATTAAATTTGATGTTTGTTATATTTTATCAGTTTAACACTGTTGAAGGCTAATGATAATTTATTCTGCATTATCTTAGTCATAATATTTTTTACTGGGCTAGTTGAGCTCACCCTTTATTTCACTGTTCTCTTCAGGAAATGAGAATATAGCTAGGACGAGTCGGGGAACGGAGTGATGGACTAGATGATAGTATTAGTAGTCCTCACTATTTTGTTAAATAGTGTGATAATAAATGTAATGATGATTTGTATTAAAACTCACAGCTCTCTTGTTGTATATTAAAGATTGTATTTGTATTCTGTACCATGTATTTGGCGACTCAGAATAGGTGATGTACACCTATTTTGGGGGCGTCACATGAGATCCTTTACTCCTTGGAGTATGGATTGAATTAGTAGAACAGGGTTGGGCTGGTTCTTCTTTTTGTGAGGATTTCACAAATGTAATGCCTCTTCTAAAACTTGAAACATTACTACTGCTTGTTTCCTTTAACTTTTCCACACATTGCTCTGAGGTGGATCCCCCAAAGCCTAAGTCTGTTCTGTCAAATGCACTTCTCTGACTAGAAAACAGGGAGTCCATGGATGATGAGGATTTATTCCATGTAGATATAGTCTTTTCTAGTTCCTCAATTTTAGATGTTAGACTTAACTCTCCTTGTGCATTGAGCTCATTGGTCTGTTTTAAGAGCTCATTCTCAGCCTCAAGCTTGGAGAGAGAGTTAATACTTAGAAGGGATGTTTCCAGTTCTTCTTGAACTTTCTTTTTCTCCTCTTAAAGAAGTGAATAATCCTTTGACAGAACTCTGAACCATTTCATGTATTGATGCAGATCAGATGTTATGCCATGTAGTGCAGTTCTTAAATCATCAATGTCTACATCAGGAGAGTTAAAATCAAATACCTCATCGATACTTACTTCATGTATATTGGAGTTCTATTTGTCCTTTGCATGTTTGTCCATCAGGCACAGATTTGCCATTTAAGGATCTTCATCATCTCTAGATTCATGAGTTGAGTCATTGTATGAATCACTCCACGATCCTCCAGCTACAAGGCCTTTATCTTTCTTCTAAGGCCTTTTGTTGCCCTTCTATTCCTTCTTTGGATGTGATTTCTTCTTTAGTTCTTCTCTGAGAGGTTTGTTGTAGTTGGCAATGAAATGGTCAGGCTTCTTGCATTTGTAGCATAGATCATTCATTTTCTCCTGGCTATTGTAGTTGCTGACCTTCTTTGGCTTGCTAGTTTTTCCTTGACACATGAACCTTCTTAGTCTTTTTACTAGTATTGCGAAGTCCTCATCATCGTCTTCATCATAGTCAGAGTCAATTTCAGTGTTTACCTTTGAGGTACTTTTAGTTGCTTTGAGAGCAACACCCTTATCCTTCTTTCTTCCTTCTGATAAGGTCACAGCTCGTTGAGTCAGCTCCAGTTCGTATGTCAGAAGGTTGCCATATAGCTGTTGAACTGTCATCTCATGGAGATTCTTTGACTCTCTAATATCAGTGGTTTTGGCATCCCACCTGCTTAGTAGGGCTCTCATGAATTTTATGATTAAATCTTTGTTTGGATATATATTCCCATAGGATCGTAGAGAGTTGGGCAGAACGTTGAATCACTCATAAGTGGCAGTGACATTTTCTCCTTGAACATGAGCGAACATTTCATACTGCTGTGTGAGGAGAGATTATTTGTTTTCTCTTACTTCTTCCGTTCCTTCGTGCATGATAAGTATTGCTTCCCAAACCTTCTTCACAATTTTTCTGTTGACGACATTTTTGAACAGATCGTCTTCTAAGAATTGAAACAAAATGTTCTTGGCCTTCTTGTCGAGTTGGACAACTCTTTTCTCGTTGTCAGTCCATTCTTCTTTGACTTTGATTTATATTTTGTTTGGATCGTCTGAAGTTGGTGCAAGCTTTGTTGTAATATAGGGCCCATTTTGAACAGTCTCAAATAGATCTTCATCTATTGAGTCCATGTATGCTTGCATCTGAACCTTCCAGTTTACAAATTTATCTTTGTTGCACATTGGTGGCTTGCTGCCTCCTCATGTCCTTGATTCACTTGGTAAGTGTTTCATTTGATATACTCAAGCTTTGTATGCTATATAATAGAACCTGCTCTGATACTAATTGTTAGTTCCCGGAGGCACAATAGTTATCTAGAAGGGGGGGGTTCAATAGATACTTAAAAATCTTTTCGTTTTAACTTGTTAGTTGATAATGATTAAAACTTAGCGGAATTAATATTTGTTTTAATCTCCCTTAAGATTGTGAGTTTATGAGAGTGAGGCAGTTATAGCAGTTATGGCAGATATGGCAGTTATAGCAAGAATGTAATAGTCACAGTCATTTTAAGTGGTTCAGAGCACTTAAAGCTCCTAGTCCACTCTTCTACTCCCCGAGTAGGAAATCCACTAAGGATGTCTTATACACTTTTCTGAATCACTCAGATTCCTTCTAGACCCGCATTCTAAGAACTTCTTAGTTCACTCTTGAACTCTTCAAGTCCAGCAGACTTGGCTCTTCACAGTTCACTTAGAACTCTTCAAGTCCACCTGACTTGGAACTCTTACTTCAATTGATTGGTAGTTGTTGAGTTCTTGATGATTGCTACTCAGTTACTGTTAAGCACTTGTTCGAGGGAGCTGAGTAGCTGAGCAAACTTTTCTTTCAAAGATCGTAGAGTCGAGCGTTGAGAGTTCTTGTACGTTTTTGTTCAATGCTTGCTTACTTCTCTCATCTGCTTGATTTTCATATATGTGATCTTGAAATCTATCCGTTGGATCCATCCGTTGAAGCATTAAATGCGTTTGATATTTTCTGTTCTTTGATGGAGACTTTTCTGCACATCTTCTGAATTGCATTCTGGCCCACTGACGCAGCAGACTGCTTTTTCACCTAACACCTGAAAAGGTGTTTTTCCTCTTACCAATGGTATTTTCCTTAGCTTCTTCAATACACTTCTTTTTTGCATATTAAGGATATCTTATATGCCTTTGGGACTGATGAGTACTGCAATGTTTAGAACTCATTCCATATTTTTTGGAGTTTGTCTCCACATAAAACGTGAGGCTTGATACTTCTGACAAAAGGCAGATGATACTCTACGTTTCAGGTCGTGGTGTCTTGTCGCCTTGGTGCTTGGTCTGATGCTATCAGAAGAGAGCATTACGATTTCTCTTAAACACTTGCACACTACAATTTTCGCTTGCTTGAGTTATAAACTCTACGTTTCCGAGAGCACACTACAATCTCTGAGTTGGCTCGGCAAACGTTGGGACCTCTCTACGATTTTTGAAGAGGCCCTTCAAGGCAGACACACTATGATTCTCGATGCTCTACGTTCCTGCCTTGTCTTCTGCAATCTTGATCAGCTTGATACACTACAATCTCTTCGAAGCCTATCTATTACATCTTAAGATCAACCTAACAAGTTTGATCTTCTTTTCTATACATTCATTTACAGAATGATATACATTGAGAGTTTAGATCAACCTAACAAATTTGATCTATCACTAAGTCCTTATACACATATTTCTTGAAGGACTTTACAAATAATCATGAGCATTTATATTTAAACATCAAATCAAAATATGCACTCTCCCAACATATACGATTCGTATGATTCAAGCCTATTGCTTAAATGAAATTGTCATACTTGTTGAGCTAGTTATGCTCACTCTTGCCTGAACCATATAAATGCAGCTAAGACCGAACGGATTGAATGATCTAGTAAAGATAAAGGGAAGGCTATGGCGGACCAATAGTCGTCTTTGTAATAGTATAATTGGAATGTTGTAATTATTTAATATTATGACAAAGAACACATGTAATGGTTACAAAAAACCTGGAAAGGGAAATATTGTTTTGGAATATATAAAAGACATATTCACTCTTTTGAGGTATTTCAATTGAATGTATGTATGAACTGTAGCACCGTGTAGCATCATCTGTCGGGTTAGAAGATACCCGAATTTGGGGGCGTCACAAATATGCTCTGTAAGACCCCAGTTTTTATAAATAAAGATGAATTTTTATAATTATTATTTTTGAATATTATGGAAGAAATTTGATATAATGTTATAGTTGTGGGTAATATTTATAAATTTTGCAAAGTACGCAAGTTGTTATAAAATATTCGTTTGGTCGGGGAATATTCGTACGACGGCAAAATTATTGGTGGACCCCACAACAGAATTATTGTCGGATTGAGAAAACGACAAAAAATATTTTATTAAAAATAACGGCGGAAGTTTTACCGTTGATACTGTTGAACTACTGGGTAGTAAAAGTACAGTAATACGCGTTGTTGCATAGTAGCACACGGTATTGATTATTGATATTTATGTGAGAAGCCGCTCAGTTTGATTCAATTATTATCGATTAATAATATGAATTATTATAGCGATAATGACGTTTTGTTTTATTCGTATTATTAACGTAATAAAACGGAAACATCTTTTTATATAAAACAGAATACTTTATTAAAGTTATTTTATAAATAGAATATATTATATTTTATTATGCATAGTGTTGCATAGTATTTTGCATAGTGTTGCATAGTGTTTGCATAGTAAAAATCTTTTTATATAAATAGAATATATTATATTTTATTTAAAAGATTTTTCTTTAAATATGGACCGTCAGATTAAAGTAAATCAATCTGGACCGTTCATGGATTAGTTACTATGCATTCCATTTTCCTATAAATAGAAGCTCAATCCTTCATTATTTTCTTACGAATTCACTAAACTCTAGAGAGAGAAACTATAGAGAGATAAAAGAAAAGCTTTCTGCTACTTAACTTTTCTTTTCCCATATCCAGTTTCTGTTACGGTAAGGGGTGTTATTCTTTCTTATTCATGAAGAGAACTGTTGTTATTCCATTTCTTATTATTCTGTTGGAATAACCTGTATACGCGGTCTACCCTATACTTGGTGACATTCTTCTATCATTCTGTTGGAACATCCTGTCTGTGTGTTTTACACCGGACCTGGTTCCGTCTTTATTATTATTCCGTTGGAACATCCTGTCTGTGTGTTTTACACCGGACATGGTTCCGTCTTTATTATTATTTCGTTGGAACATCCTGTCTGTGTGTTTTACACCGGACCTGGTTCCGTCTTTATTATTCTGTTGGAACATCCTGTCGGTGTGAATTTCACCTGACCTGGTTCCATTATTATTATTCTGTTGGAATAACCTGTCTGTGCGGTCTATCGCATGCATGATGATTTCTTTTGTTATTCCATTCTTTATTATACTCAGTTGGATAAAACTTTGATTTCTATACTCCATGAAATTAGTGGAATATCCTTGACATTTGCGCTTCATCCAGTATCCTTTCATGGAAATATTCTTCTGATCATTCTTGAATTTTACACCACAAAATAGTATCGTGTTGACAATTTGGACGTTAATAATTCCTGGATAAAATAATTCTTGAACTTGTTTTATTGAATTCTTATATCATTGTCATCATCCTCTTATTTATATTTTTGAAAGTCATCTGTGGCCTGTAGAGCATGGATGGACTTGGTATGATTATGACCAGGGATTATTCGGTGTAATCATGACCGTAATGTTACAAATGATGTGGTAAAAGTCTCATTTGCCGTAGTGCATTGATGGACAGTTGTTGGCATGATCATGACCATTGATGAATACACAAATATCCTTGGCTCGTAGTGCATGGAATTTGTGGTAGTGACCCTAATGAGTATCCTTTGCCGTAGTGCAGGGATGATGTGGATTATTTATTAAGCTGAGTATCAGCGATAAAAGTGATTAAAAACTTTTTAAATCATAAAAGATAGTAGATTCTATTCTCTACTTGACTCTTTTAATGGATTGCTTGATCCGCTACTGTTAAACTTGATGTTGTTATATTTTATCAGTTTAATACTGTTGAAGGCTAACGATAATTTATTCTGCATTATCTTAGTTATAATATTTCTTACTGGGCTAGTTGAGCTCACCCTTTCTTTCACTGTTCTCTTCAGGAAATGAGAACATAGCAGGGACGAGTCGGGGAACGGAGTAATGGTCTAGAGGATAGCATTAGTAGTCCTCACTATTCTGTGAAATAGTGTGACAATAATTGTATTGAGGACTCCTTTTGAGTTTGTATGATCTCTAGTAGACAATTATTGTATTCAAACTCACAGCTGTATTTTATCGTATTATACACGACAGTGGTATTAGTAAGTTGTATTTGAATTCTGTACCATGTATCTGACGACTCAAGATGGGTGATGTATACCTAATTTTGGGGGCGCCACAGTTGGTATCAGAGCTTAGGGATATGATCCCTAGCTAAGATGTGAGACTAGAACTAGGAGGGGAGAGACGGGGAATTCCTTCGCTAGTATGACCTACTTAAATTTAGTTTATATTTAAATTAGTTGGTCAAAGTTTAGAGATATTATGTTACATGTCAATTAATCTTTGTTTTGTGACAGTATTTGAAAATGACTTCCGAAAATGTTGAGAATAACAATGGAGCACAAGAGACCGTTGAGTCTCCACATATCAATAATCAGGAGAATGTGCATCAGGAAGGCTACAATCCTCATGACCAAATGATGAATGATGGATTGTTCAGAGGCTTTATGTAATTCATGCAACAGCAAGCGAGAGCAGCTCCTGTTCAAAATGTAGGTGGAAACACTGGAAATTCTCGGGCGGTCACCGCTAAACAGTTCAAGGAGCTGGGACCACCGGAATTTAAGGGAAAGCCAAAACCACTTATTGCGGAAGCATGGATAAAGCAGATCACCAAAATATTTGATGTCTTGGGATGCTCCAAGGAGCAAAAGGTTCCCTTTGCCGCCTTTATGTTGCGCGGAGAGGCAGATTACTGGTGGGAATCTGTAAAACGTACTCAACCTGCCGTACTGAAGATGTCTTGGGAGAAGTTCCAAGAGCTGTTCAACGACAAATACTTTCCCGAAAGTATTCGTCACATGAATGAGGTGGAGTTTATCAAATTGGAGCAAAACAATATGACTGTGTCGCAATACGAGACAAAATTTGCGGAGTTATCCCGGTTTGCGTCCCACTTGGTGGATAATGAAGAGAGAATGACACAATTGTTTTTAAGAGGTTTAAAGCCGGAGATACGTCAACATCTTATTTCTCATAAATTGTGTTTGTATTCAGATGTTGTAAATAGGGCTCAGTTGGTAGAGCGCGATAACGAGTCAACGCAATCAAAAGAGAGCAGCCGGCAAAATGATAATACCAGTGAGAGCAGTCATCGAAGCGGTGACAACAAGCGTGGAGGAAATCATCAGGCCAGAAATGGTAACCACTTCGGTGGTAATCAGGGACAAAACAATAAGAATGGACATTTCAAGAAGAGGAGATTCAACAATGATGGAAAGACGTCAGCATCAGCAACCGTTGTTAAGGAAGGAGAAAGACAACCTATCATATGCTTCAAATGCGGAGGGGAGGGACACATCAGTCCAAATTGCGCGATGCCGTCCAAAGCATGTTATAATTGTGGAAGAGAAGGCCACTTAGCCCGATTTTGTCGTTCACCGAAGACAAATTCAACTAGGATGGAGGCACCAAAGGTTGTCCTAGAAAAGTCAAAGCCGGTAGTACAAGGGAGAGCGTTTGTTGTGACCTCCCAGAAAGTAAGGAACCCGCATGAGGTCATCACGGGTAAGCTTATCATAAACTCTAGCGAAGTCTACACTTTATTTGATACCGGTTCTACACATTCTTTTATTTCTCCTACTTGCGCTCAACGATTAAATTTGACTCCGGAGAAATTAGACTTTGACTTATCTGTGGAAACTCCGTTGGGAGAAACCTTCATTATATCCACGGTTTATAAGTCTTGTTTGGTTCAAGTTGGTACCCACGCATTACCTGTCGATCTTATTGCATTAAAAATACTTGCATTTGATGTAATTCTAGGGATTGATTGGTTAACTACTCATCATGCAAAAATTGATTATTTTCGTAAGGTTGTTAGCTTTCATATTCCTAATCGACCTATTATGCGAATTCAAGCAACCAAACCATTAAAATCAATCACTGTCATCTCAATCCATAAAGCTATTCGTTTATTGAAAAACGGATGTCAAGCATTCTTAGCTCATGTCACAGATCTAAACAAAAATACGTCAGTTTTGAATAATATTTCTATTGTTAATGAATTCCCTGACATATTCCCTGAAGAACTTCCTGGCCTACCCCCAGAGTGTGAAATTGAATTTTGTATCGACCTTGAACCCGGTACAAAACCCATTTCCAAAGCCCCATATCGAATGGCTCCTATTGAACTTCAGGAGTTAAAGACTCAACTGCAGGAATTGTTAGACATTGGCTTTATTCGTCCTAGTACTTCTCCTTGGGGTGCTCCTGTTCTATTCGTGAAGAAGAAAGATAGGAGTATGCGACTTTGTATTGATTATCGGGAGTTAAATCATGTCACCATCAAAAATAGGTATCCATTGCCACGTATTGATGACCTGTTTGACCAGTTGCAAGGAGCCAAATTCTTTTCAAAGATTGATCTTCGTTCCGGATATCACCAATTGAAGATTAGAACCGATGACATTCCAAAGACGGATTTCAGAACTCGGTACGAGCATTATGAATTCCTAGTCATGTCCTTTGGATTGACTAATGCTCCTGCTGCCTTCATGGATATGATGAACCGAGTATTCAAGGAATATTTGGATCACTTTGTGGTCGTCTTTATTGATGACATCCTTATTTATTCCAAAAGCCGTGAAGATCATGAGGAACACTTGAGGCTAATACTCCAAAAGCTTCGTGAATACAAGCTTTATGCCAAGTTGAAGAAATGCGAGTTCTGGCTTGAGGAAGTAGCATTCCTTGGGCACGTGGTATCAAATCATGGAATATCTGTTGACCCAGCAAAGATTGAAGCTATTCAAAGCTGGGAGCAACCTAAATCAGTGACCGAAGTACGTAGCTTTCTCGGCTTAGCTGGTTATTATCGGAGATTCGTAGAAGGGTTTTCTCGAATCGCTACTCCACTAACTCAGCTGACTCGGAAAGATACAAAGTTCGGTTGGAGCGAGGAATGTGAGAAGAGTTTTTAAGAACTCAAGAGGAGACTCATTTCAGCACCTGTTCTGACAATACCATCTAGTTCGGAGGGATTTGTCATCTACAGTGATGCTTTGGGCAAAGGGTTAGGATGTGTTCTCATGCAACATGGGAAAGTCATAGCCTATGCCTCACGACAACTCAAAGAATATGAGAGAAATTATCCTACTCATGACCTAGAGTTAGCAGCTGTTGTCTTCGCACTTAAAATTTGGAGGCATTACTTGTATGGGGAGAAAGTGGAGATCTTTACGGATCATAAAAGCCTCAAATATTTCTTCACTCAAAAGGAACTCAACATGCGACAACGACATTGGCTTGAACTGTTGAAAGATTATGATCATACCATCCAATACCATCCTGGAAAAGTGAACGTGGTAGCTGACGCATTGAGTAGAAGGTCATATGCGGGTGCGAGTGCAATATTGTCAAAGCAAAGGCCCATTTTGGATGACTTGCAAAGGATGGAGATAGAGATAAAGACTCCAAGGACCCACATTATGATGGTAAATATACGAGTAGAACCGACTTTAATTGATAAAATTAAAGCTGCTCAAGTTACAGATCCGGAGCTGATGCGTATGAGGAAGAAAGTACAAGAAGGTGCGATACCGGAAGCAAGAATCGATGAAGAAGGAATACTTCGAGTCAACTCCAGACTTTGTGTTCCTAACGACCCTGATTTAAAGTATAAAATCATGATGGAGGCGCACAACACACCGTTTGCAATCCATCCTGGGAGTACCAAAATGTATCATGATCTTCGACATACATTTTGGTGGGGCAATATGAAGAGAGAGATAACGCTTTTTATCTCAAGGTGTCTAACGTGTCAACGAGTCAAGGCGGAGCATCAAATACCAAAAGGACCATTGCAACCACTTGAAATTCCAGAATGGAAGTGGGAGCACATTACCATGGATTTCGTTACTGGTCTTCCCAAAGTTTCTCAAGGCATAGATGCGATTTGGGTCATTGTTGATAGATTGACCAAGTCTGCTCATTTCTTACCGATACGAGAAACTTATACACTTGAACGTCTTGCTCATATGTACATAAACGAGGTTGTAAGATTGCATGGTATGCCAGTATCCATAGTTTCTGATCGAGACCCAAGATTTACTTCGCGATTTTGGGTTAGTTTGCAAAAAGCTATGGGCACAGATTTACGATTTAGCTCGGCATATCATCCTCAAACGGACGGACAGTCAGAGAGGGCTATTCAAACTCTTAAAGATCTATTAAGACTCTGTGTCCTTGATTTCAAGGGAAGTTGGGACAAGTTATTACCATTGGTGGAGTTTTCCTACAACAATAGTTATCAAGCAAGTATTGGCATGGCTCCGTTCGAGGCGTTGTATGGAAGAAAGTGTCGTTCTCCAGTATGTTGGGATGAGGTGGGTGAAGCAACGTTGTTGGGACCGGATTTGGTACGTATGACTACGGAAAAGATTCAAACGATCCGGAAACGTATAAAAACCTCACAAGATCGACAAAAGAGTTATGCTGATCTTCATCGAAAGGACGTGGAATTCGATATAGGAGATCATGTGTTGTTACGTGTTGCTCCATGGAAAGGAGTTACGAGATTTGGAAAGAGAGGAAAGCTCAATCCTCGATTCATCGGCCCATTTTTAATCCTCGATCGAGTAGGAACTGTGGCCTATAGACTAGCTTTACCGCCAAGTATGTCTCGTGTTTATAACGTTTTTCACATATCCATGCTACGTAAATATGTGAAAGACCCGAACCACATTATTGAATTAGAACCGGACGAAATAGCGGAAGATTTAACGTATGAAGAGGTTCCTGTTCAAATCTTGGATAAGAAGGAACATATTTTACGCACCAAGGTTATACCTCAAGTCAAAGTTTTGTGGAGAAACCACGATGTTGAGTAAATGACTTGGGAGTTAGAATCTGAAATGAAATCAAGGTATCCTTACCTCTTCGACATACCAGGCGAGGGCGAAATTTCATAAGAAGGGGAGGTTGTAAGACCCCAGTTTTTATAAATAAAGATGAATTTTTATAATTATTATTTTTGAATATTATGGAAGAAATTTGATATAATGTTATAGTTGTGGGTAATATTTATAAATTTTGCAAAGTACGCAAGTTGTTATAAAATATTCGTTTGGTCGGGGAATATTCTTTTTGTCGGGGAATATTCGTACGACGGCAAAATTATTGGTGGACCCCACAACAGAATTATTGTCGGATTGAGAAAACGACAAAAATATTTTATTAAAAATAACGACGGAAGTTTTACCGTTGATACTGTTGAACTACTGGGTAGTAAAAGTACAGTAATACGCGTTGTTGCATAGTAGCACACGGTATTGATTATTGATATTTATGTGAGAAGCCGCTCAGTTTGATTCAATTATTGTCGATTAATAATATGAATTATTATAGCGATAATGACGTTTTGTTTTATTCGTATTATTAACGTAATAAAACGGAAACATCTTTTTATATAAAACAGAATACTTTATTAAAGTTATTTTATAAATAGAATATATTATATTTTATTATGCATAGTGTTGCATAGTATTTTGCATAGTGTTGCATAGTGTTTGCATAGTAAAAATCTTTTTATATAAATAGAATATATTATATTTTATTTAAAAGATTTTTCTTTAAATATGGACCGTAAGATTAAAGTAAATCAATCTGGATCGTTCATGGATTAGTTACTATGCATTCCATTTTCCTATAAATAAAAGCTCATTCCTTCATTATTTTCTTACGAATTCACTGAACTCTAGAGAGAGAAACTATAGAGAGATAGAAGAAAAGCTTTCTGCTACTTAACTTTTTTTTTCCCATATCCAGTTTCTGCTACGGTAAGGGGTGTTATTCTTTCTTATTCATGAAGAGAACTGTTGTTATTCCATTTCTTATTATTCTGTTGGAATAACCTGTATACGCGGTCTACCCTATACTTGGTGACATTCTTCTATCATTCTGTTGGAACATCCTGTCTGTGTGTTTTACACCGGACCTGGTTCCGTCTTTATTATTATTTCGTTGGAACATCCTGTCTGTGTGTTTTACACCGGACATGGTTCCGTCTTTATTATTATTTCGTTGGAACATCCTGTCTGTGTGTTTTACACCGGACCTGGTTCCGTCTTTATTATTCTGTTGGAACATCCTGTCGGTGTGAATTTCACCTGACCTGGTTCCATTATTATTATTCTGTTGGAATAACCTGTCTGTGCGGTCTATCGCATGCATGGTGATTTTTTTTGTTATTCCATTCTTTATTATACTCAGTTGGATAAAACTTTGATTTCTATACTCCATGAAATTAGTGGAATATCCTTGACATTTGCGCTTCATCCAGTATCCTTTCATGGAAATATTCTTCTGATCATTCTTGAATTTTACACCACAAAATAGTATCGTGTTGACAATTTGGACGTTAATAATTCCTGGATAAAATAATTCTTGAACTTGTTTTATTGAATTCTTATATCATTGTCATCATCCTCTTATTTATATTTTTGAAAGTCATCTGTGGCCTGTAGAGCATGGATGGACTTGGTATGATTATGACCAGGGATTATTCGGTGTAATCATGACCGTAATGTTACAAATGATGTGGTAAAAGTCTCATTTGCCGTAGTGCATTGATGGACAGTTGTTGGCATGATCATGACCATTGATGAATACACAAATATCCTTGGCCCGTAGTGCATGGAATTTGTGGTCGTGACCCTAATGAGTATCCTTGGCCGTAGTGCAGGGATGATGTGGATTATTTATTAAGCTGAGTCTCAGCGATAAAAGTGATTAAAAACTTTTTAAATCATAAAAGATAGTAGATTCTATTCTCTACTTGACTCTTTTAATGGATTGCTTGATCCACTGCTGTTAAACTTGATGTTGTTATATTTTATCAGTTTAATACTGTTGAAGGCTAACGATAATTTATTCTGCATTATCTTAGTTATAATATTTCTTACTGGGCTAGTTGAGCTCACCCTTTCTTTCACTGTTCTCTTCAGGAAATGAGAACATAGCAGGGACGAGTCGGGGAACGGAGTAATGGTCTAGAGGATAGCATTAGTAGTCCTCACTATTCTGTGAAATAGTGTGACAATAATTGTATTGAGGACTCCTTTTGAGTTTGTATGATCTCTAGTAGACAATTATTGTATTCAAACTCACAGTTGTATTTTGTCGTATTATACACGATAGTGGTATTAGTAAGTTGTATTTGAATTCTGTACCATGTATCTGACGACTCAAGATGGGTGATGTATACCTAATTTTGGGGGCGTCACATGCTCATCTATTACTCTAATTTTTATATTATCACTACTTAATTATTATATCCTAAAATCACTACTTTTTAATCCCATATTAATATTTTGATTTTATATAAATCACTAAAAATCTAAACTGTTCTGATAATGTTAACTGTTCTAATATTATCATTACTAATTTAACCTAACTTTCTCCCTATAAATACAACATAATAGTATACCATTTATAATTATATTTTAACAAAATATTATATAGTTTAAAACATTTAAAATAAAATTCAAATAACAAATAATATAAATCATAATATTGATTTTATAATCCCCAAAATCCACTACTTTTCTAAACATAATTATTGTATCCTAAAAGAATTATTTTTCTAATATTATATCATTCATAATTATTCCATACATTATATCATACATTTATTAAATAATATTATAATACACATATATAACAAAATAACAAAATCACTACATATCTAAACTATGCAGATATTATCATTACTAAGTAAATTATATTACAACGTAATATTATACAATTTATAATTATATTACAATATAATATTATATAATTTAAAACATTTAAAACAAAATTAAAATAACAAATAACATCATTCATAACTTACTATGTTGATTTTATAATCCCCTAAATAACTACTTTTTCAATCTAAATGGGTTTTATATTATCGTTACTTAATTATTATCTCATAAAATCACTACTTTTTAATCCCACATTAATATCTTGATTTTATAATCTCATAAATCACTATAAATCTAAATTATTCTAATAATTTTAACTGTTCTAATATTATCATTACTAATTTAATTATTATTTCTTAAAATCACTACTGTTTTAATCCCAAATTAATATTTTAAATTTATACTCCTCTAAATCACTACAAATCTAAACTGTTTTTGTAATATCAACTGTTCTGATATTATCTTTTCTACTTTAATTATTATCTCCTAAAATCACTACTTTGTGATATTATCATTACTGAGTTATTGTCATTACTCTATTTAACCTAATTTTCTCTCTATAAATACAACATAATATTATACCATTTATAATAATATTACAACATAATATTATACAGTTTAAAACATTTAAAATAATAAATAATATCAATCATGACTTACTATGTTAATTTTATAATCCCCAAAATCTACTACTTTTCTAAACATAATTATTATATTCTAAAATCACTATTTTTCTAATATTATACCTTTCATAATTATACTATACATTATATCATATATGTATGGTATAATATTATAATATACGTATATAATAAAATAACAAAATCACCACCTATCTAAACTGTGCGAATATTATTATTACTAAATAAATTATATTACAACATAATATTATTTATTTTAAATAATATTAATATAAAAAATAATATCAATCATAACTTACTATGTTGATTTTATAATCCCCTAAATCATTACTTTTTTAATCTAAACAATTTTTATATTATCGTTACTTAATTATTATCTCCTAAAATCATTACTTTTTAATCCCACGTTAATATTTTAATTTTATAATCTCATAAATCACTACAAATCTAAATTGTTCTGAGAAGAGTAAAATACAGTGACACCCCTTCTAGATAATCATAATAACACTTACCTCCCCTCTAGTTTCTTAAGTAACAGTAAGTACCCCTGCAAGTTTTTAGGGTTGACTAAATAGATAAAATTACATATTTACCCTTGTATTTTATCAAATTTTAATTACTAAATAATATATATATATATATATATATGTGTGTGTGTGTGTGTGTGTGTGTGTGTTTAATTATCCTTTTTTTAATACAATACATTTTAACTATAGTTTTATTTATAATTAAAACTATCTCATTTAAATTGTTGGTAACTTATAAAAAATTAATTTAGTTTAAGTAACACATATTTTTGGATAAGTGATACAAATATTAAAAAAAAAATTAAAATATTAATGAAGTTATTCTAATTAGAGTGATTGAGTATATTGATAGTTTAGTTTTTGGTGCTTAACAACAAAAAATATTATTTGAATTTTTAGTTTCATATTATAATTTTTATATGTTAACTTTTATTGAGTATATATAAAAAATTGGGATGCTTATTATTTTGATTATATTTTTTTAGTATACAGTTGACGTTGTTTTTATGTAATGTTAAATAAAAAAAATATAATTATATTTATTACTACCTCTATCTTTTAATAAAAATTCTTTTAATATATTTTTTCTTTTTTTTGAGTAACAATATTTGTCATTTTTACTGTAAATAATTATGTTTAAGTGTGACCTATGTTTAGTTTAACATATGAGAAAATTAATGAATATAATTTTTAATACTTTTTTTATATGAGTAATAATATTCGTTTAAATTTTAATAACAAGTTTGTTTTACGTAAATTTTAATATTTGAAAAAAATTATTATTATTTTATTGTGTTAATTTGTAATTTTATGGGTATTAACATTATACTTTTTAATTACAAAAAAATATATTTGAATATATATCACGTAAATTTTTATATTTGAGAAATTTAATTAGTAAAAATTGTATGACTTTATTTTCCTGATAAAATGAATATTTATTATTTTTTGACTTTTATGTTATTTATTGCATAATTTCATAATTTAATTAATTAGATCAAGTAAAGTAAAAATTATGATATACAAATTTATATTTAGTGGAGAAATTAAACATTATAACTTGAAGGGTGTATTAGACATTATATTAAAAATATTTTTAAATATTAGATGTCCAACTACACTAGGGATAGTGAATGTTACATATTGTAGACTAGAGGGGTACTGACTGTTACTTGAAAAACTAAAATAGTGGTGAATGTTATTATGATTATCTACAGGGGATATCAGTGTATTTTACTCTTCTAATAATTTTAACCATTCTAGTATTATCATTTTTAATTTAATTATTATCTCCTAAAATCACTACATTTTTAATCCCAAATTAATATTTTGAATTTATAATCCCTTAAATCACTGCAAATCTAAACTGTTTTGGTAATGTCAACAGTTCTGATAATATCCTTTTTAATTTAATTATTATGTCCTAAAATCACTACTTTATGATATTATCAGTACGACTGAATGAGACTCATGTCCCTCCAAGTTGCCACCCATTTTTAAAGTCGTCCCTAAAGTTCAACTATTGTCCGTTAGGTCCTTAAAATGACATATTGTTGGCGTTTCCCTTCCTTTAGCCTAATTTAACCTCAACTTGACCCATTTTGACCCAACCCGACCCAATTTGACCCAACCCAAAATTTTAATATTTTAAAATATAATATTATTTTTAAAATAAGTTTAAAACAATAATTATATTTAATTTTCTTATGTAATTTTTTTGAATCTATATTTTATGAATTTTTACTCATTTTTGAAAAAAATAAAAGTTTTTAATATTTTTCCTTATAATAATAATAATAATTATCTTTATAACTTTTTTAAAATAATATTTTATTTTAAATATAAAAAATAATTATTATTTTAAAATATTAAATATAATAATTATTATTTTCAAATTATTTTAAAAAAATATTTTATTTTAAAATATTAAATATATATTTTTAAATGTTAAAATTGGGTCAAAATGGGTTGGGTTGAGGTCAAATTGGGCTGGAGGAACGAAAACGCCAACAAAATGCCACTTTAAAGACCTAATTGACGAAAATTGAACTTTAGGGACGACTTTGAAAGTGAGTGGCAACTTTAAAGGACATAAGTGTCATTCAGCCGAAATTGAGCTATTATCATTACTCTCTATTATTTAACTTAATTTCTCCCTATAAATTCATACCAACTATTACGCAACTCATGCTACAAACAATTCTAAATACTATTTAAAATGCAAAGGAGTTATATGGAGACCTTCATATTATGGTGACTGTGCATTCAATGGGAGGGGCTCTGGCTTCATTTTGTGAATTATATGTCACGGTGTTTATATTTATGGCTTTTTCATCTATTGTATTCTATTATCTGGATTGTGGCTTTACATGATTTGTTAAGTACTAGCATCCGGTATATAATTTTCATCATCATTAATAGTTTTTTTTGGCATTATCGTAATATTGTGAGTGCCTCTACAATTGTCAAAAATGGATAAAAAACTATTGAGGTAATTTATTCGTTTTTTAACTATAACATTGTGTCATGTATGACACGGTGTTATACTGCTATGTTTTTGGACATGATGTTTGTTTGACATGAAGATCCAACATAATTATTAATGCTTGTGCTTTTCAGTTT
Organism: Panax japonicus; assembly: GCA_020205505.1. Taxonomy (NCBI): domain Eukaryota; kingdom Viridiplantae; phylum Streptophyta; class Magnoliopsida; order Apiales; family Araliaceae; genus Panax; species Panax japonicus. Next base: position 88,690 of record JAINUV010000029.1, read on the forward strand.
TCGCATGTAATTTACTTTAAGGTCTGAGGACCGAAACTAAGACATTCTTTGTGAGACCCCAGATTTTATTAATAAATATTTAATTTTTTCAAAATAATTTTTTTGAATATTATGGTGTGGATTTGATATAATGTTATAGTTGTGGGTAATATTTACAAATTTTGCAAAGTACGCAAGTTATTATATAATATTCGATTGGTCGGAGAATATTCGTTTTAACAGAGAATATTCGTACAACGAAACAATAATTGGTGGACCCCCACAACAGAATTATTGTCGAATTGAGAAAACAACAAAAATACTTTATGAAAATAACGGCGAAAGTTTTACCGTTAATTGTTGAAACACCCAGTGTTAAAAGTATAGTAATACGCGTGGTTGCATAGTAGCACACAGTATTGATTATTGATGCTTACGTAAGAAGTCACTCAGTTATATCAAATTATTGCTACAGTAATTGTTGCATCATATCTATCATATTATTGATTCAATTATTGTCACAGTATTATTTGCATAATATTTTATATTATTAAATCAATAATTGAGACGACAAAGTTATTCATATTATTATTTGCAATATTGACAATGTCTAGAAGTTCTGTCAATGAGAGGTTTGGTTACCTAATTGCGCGCCAATAAGGAGAAATCCTTATCAGAAAGCCCCCTCTTTCCTGGGAACGACCTGATTGTTAAATATTGTGAGTTATGATATTAATGATGAATGTTATTAAAATTGAAGTTGTGTTAGGAGTTGAATTTAGAGACACAGACTTGATATTTGAGTCCGGAACAATGAAATTAGTAAAAATAGTCTATAAACACAAAATTTTCCGAGATTCACTATTTGGTCAAAAAGTCAACAGTTGCCTTTTTTGGGGAAAAGTCAAACTTCAAAATTTCAAAATTTATATTGTTGATAAAAATAGTTTCATTATGTTGGAATTGTTTGTGTTAGTGAAAATCGACATCTATTCCGATGATAATTGATGTTTGGGGTTATATTGATAAATCGGGTAATTTATCGGATAAATGAGCAATTAATTGCTACTAATTCACATGCTTATATAACTATTTGTTTGCATGTGTGTACTATTGAATCACATTCTTGTACTATTAGGGGAGTTGGTGCAAAATTGATAATACTTGCATGATTAAGTTAAAAATGAAGGTATATCTGGAGGTACTATGCTGTAATTGTTTTTATCACATGATTAGAACTATTGAGTCATATGATTTACTATTCATTCACATTATTTACTATTAGGGGAGTTGGTGCAAGTTTGATAATACTTGCATGACTAAATTAAAAATGAAGAAAAAGAGGAAGGTATTATACTGTAATATTTTGAGCCCCAAAACGTGCAATTATCGAAACAATATTTTCCTATAAATAGAAGCTCATTCTTCCTTCATTTCTCACCAATTCACAAAAGCTTTAGAGCAATTATTATAGAGAGAAATTATAGAGAGAAAGAAGAAGAGAAGTCTGCTACCTTACTATTCCAGTATCCAGTTTTTTTAAGGTATGGAATATTATTTGTTGTACTCGTAGGGAGTATTATTTCTTTTGTAATCATGAAGAGAACTTCTGTTATTTCATTTTTTATTATTCTGTTGGAATAACTTGTATACGCGTGCTACCCTATACTTGGTGACATTCTTCTATTATTCCGTCTTTATTATTATGTTGGAATATCCTGTCTGTGCGTTTTACGCCGGACCTGATTCCGTCTTTATTATTCTATTGGAATATCATGTCTGTGCGTTTTACGCCGGACCTGGTTCCGTCTTTATTATTATTCTGTTGGAATATCATGTCTGTGCGTTTTACGCTGGACCTGGTTCCGTCTTTATTGGTATTCTGTTGGAATAACCTGTCTATGCGAAGTACCGCATGCATGGTAATTTCTGTTGTTATTCCATTCTTTATTATTCTGTTGGAACATCCTGTCTGTGCTTTACGCATTACCTGGTTCCGTTAATTATTATTCTGTTGGAATAACCTGTCTATGTGAACTACCGCATGCATGGTGATTTCTTTTGTTATTCCATTCTTTATTATACTCAGTTGGTTAAAACTTTGACTTCCATAATCCATGAAATTAGTGGAATATCCTTGATATTTGCGCTTCATCCAGTATCTTTTTATGGAAATATTCTTCTGAGCATTCTTGAATTTTACTCTACAAAGCAGTATCATGTTGACAATTTGGACGTTATTAGTTCATGGATAAATTAATTCTTGAACTTGTTTTATTGAATTCCTATATCATTGTCATCATCCTCATGCTTATATTTTGTTGAAAGTCATTTGTGGCCTGTAGTGCATAGATGGACTTGGTATGATTATGACCAGGGATTATTCGGTGTAATCATGACCGTAATGTTACAAATGATGTGGAAAAAGTCCTCATTGGCCCGTAGTGCATTGATGGACAGTTTTTGGTATGAATGTGGCTATGGATTCTCTTCGGCCAAGGGTGCAAAGATGAATTGTTTTGTGGCATGATCAAGACCGTTGATGAAAACATGATTATCTTTAGCCATAGTGCATGGATAATTAGTGGTTGTGATACTAAAGAATATCCTTAGCCGTAGTACAGGGGTGATTCGATGATATGGATTATTTATTAAGCTGAGTCCCAGCGATAAAAGTGATGAAAAACCTTTTAAATCATAAAAGATAGTAGATTTTATTCTCTACTTGACTATTTTAATGGATTGCTTGTTCCGCTGCAGTTAAACTTGATGTTTGTTATATTGTATCAGTTTAACATTGTTTAAGGCTAATGATAATTTATTCTCCATTATCTTAGTCATAATATTTCTTACTGGGCTAGTTGAGCTCACCCTTTCTTTCATTGTTCTCTTCAGGAAATGAGAATATAGCTGGGACGAGTCGGGGAACGGAGTGATGGTCCTAGATGGTGCATTAGTAGTCCTCACTATTCTGTGAAATAGTGTGATAATAATTGTAATGAGAACTCCTTTTGAGTTTGTATACTCTCTAGTAGACAATATTTGTATTCAAACTCACAGTTTATGTTTTATCGTATTGTACACGACAGTTGTATTATTAAGTTGTATTTGAATTCTGTACCATGTATCTGGCGACTCAAGATGGGTGATGTATACCTAATTTTGGGGGCGTCACAGTTGGTATCAAAGCTTAGGGATATGATCCCTGGCTAAGATGTGAGACTAGAACTAGGAGGGGAGAGACGGGGAATTCCTTCGCTAGTATGACCTACCTAAGTTTTTTTTATATTTAATTGGTCGGTCAGAGTATAGGGATAATATGTGATGTTAATTAACCCTTGTTTTGTGGCAGTATTTAACAATGACATCTGAGAATGTTGAGAATAGGAATGGAGCACAGGAGACCGTTGAGTCTCCACAGATAAATAATCAGGACAATGTGTAACAGGATGGCGATAATCCTCTTATAAACACCAACACTGATCAATTGACTAACGACGGTACGTTTAAGAGCTTTTTAGAATTCATACAACATCAGGCGAAGGCCACTCCTGTTCATAATGCAGGAGGAAATAATGGCAACCTACGGTTGGTCACCGCTAAGCAATTCAAGGAGCTGGGACCACCGGTGTTTTCGGGAAAGCCAGAACCACTTAAGGCAGAGACGTGGTTAAAGCAGATCACCAAGATATTTGATGTCTTAGGATGCTCTGAGGAGCAAAAGGTTCCCTTTTCCACCTTTATGTTGCGTGAAGAGGCAGATTACTGGTGGAAATCTGTAAAACGTACCCAGCCTGACGCACTCAAGATGTCTTGGGAGAAGTTTCAAGAGCTGTTCAACGACAAGTACTTTCCCGAAAGTATTCGTCACATGAAGGAGGTGGAGTTTATCAAGTTGGAACAAAACAATATGACCGTGTCGCAATACGAGGCTAAATTTACGGAGTTATCCCGGTTTGCATCCCATTTGGTCGATAATGAGGAGCGAATGACGCGAATGTTTTTAAGAGGTTTGAAACCGGAGATACGTCAATATCTTATTTCTCATAAATTGTGTTTGTATTGAGATGTTGTAAATAGAGCTCAGTTAGTGGAGCGCGATAACGAGTCAACGCAACCAAAAGAGAGCAGCCGACAAAATGATAATACCGGTGATAACAGTCATCAAAGTGGTGACAATAAGCATGGAGGGAATCAACATGCCAGAAATGGTAACCACTTCGGTGGTAATAATGGTCAAAACAATAAGAATGGACATTTCAAGAAGATGAGATTCAACAATGATGGAAAGACGTCAGCAATAGCACCCGTTGTTAAGGAAGGAGAACGACCACCTATCATATGTTTCAAATGCGGAGGGGAGGGACACATCAGTCCAAACTGCTCGATACCGTCCAAAGAATGTTATAATTATGGAAGAGAAGATCACTTAGCCCGATTTTGTCGTTCACCAAAGACAAGTTCAGCTAGGATGGAGGCACCAAAGGCCGTCCCAGTAAAGTCAAAGCCGGTAGTTTAAGAGAGAACGTTTTTTTTTGTGACAAGAAACCTGAATAAAATTATCACGGGTATATTAGTCATAAACTCTTGTGAAGTCTATACCGTGTTAGATACCGGTTCTACTCACTCTTTTATTTCACCTAGTTGTGTTCAATATTTGAAGTTAACTCCGGAGAAGTTAGACTTTGATATATCTGTTTAAACTCAGTTGGGAGAAACCTTCGTTACCTCCACTATTTATAAATCTTGTTCAAATCAACACTTTCACGTTACGTGTCGATCTTGTCTCTTTGAAAATACTTGTCTTTGATGTGATTTTAGGAATCGATTGGTTAAGTACTCATCATGCTTTTCGTAAGGTTGTTAGCTTTCATACTCCTAACCAACCTGTTATGCGAATTCAAATTAACCAAACCACTAAAGTCAATCATTGTCATATCAAGCCATAAAAGAAATTGAATATAAGAGTAGGGAAGTAGCAGAATACTTTTCTATAGTTTCTCTATAATTTCTCTCTCTAGAGTTTCAGTGAATTCGTAAGAAATAATGAAGGAATGAGCTTCTATTTATAGGAAAATGAACTAAATAGTAACTAATTCATGAATGGTCCAGATTGATTTATTTTTAAACGGACGGTCCATATTGGTTTACTATTAAAACTTAAAGCAACGGTCCATTGACTTGTCTGGGGCAGCATTTGGCGTCATCACTACCGTTGGAATATACTTTTCTATAGGACATATTCCTCCCTCAACTGCCTCGTCGTACTCCTGATTCATGATCTGAATCATCAATCTTCGATCCATATTGAATTCAGGTTGACCACTCTGTACAGGGTAATTCAAAACTCGATGTTGGGTTCTCCCAATTGCTTTCCAAAAAGAGAAATTCATATCATCTATTTTAGCCTTCTTAGATCGGACATCTCTTTCTACAATATCCACGTGTCGTGCGGCTTTTGCCCATGCATCACTTATGCTCACTCGTTCAATTTTTTTTTTCTTTCAGCTCTGATTCCATCTTTATCATCTTATACTCTGCCAAAGAATGCTTCTGTTCAAGCATCACATATCGGGTAACACAAACTTGAATTGTTGCATCCTTTTGTTCCACGACCGCCTGCCGTTCTTCAGTATGCTCTTCTAACTCATGAACACGATTTTGCAATTCTACATTTTGATCATATAATACCTCTAATAAATTCTCCTCAGGTACCTCTTCTTCCTCACTCTCAGCTGTTACCTCTGCGACTATCTCGGGTGCAACTATCAATTCTTCACTCACCACAAGAATATCTCTAATTCCTTCTTCGTCTGACATCACATTATCATGGTTAGTGATTAGAGGTATCCCCGCAGTCTCATTCACTCCATTGTTAGCATTCTCAGCTGCCATTCTCAAATACTGCCATAAAACAAGGGTTAATTAAGCAAATTAACGTATCACATGATATCCATATATTATGACCAACCAACAATTAAGCTTAGATAGGACACACTAGCGAAGGATTTACTCATCTCTCCCCTCCTAGATATATTCCCCGATCTCCGCCAGAGACCATATCCCTAAGCTCTGATACCAAATGTGACAACCCCAAAATAGGTCTATTCCATCCAACCTATTCTGAGTCGCCAAATACATGGTACAGAAAACAACTAAAATTTTATTACAACAATTATCGTGCAAAATACAACAACACATATGCTGTGAGTTTAGATACAAATATATATACCAATTGTGACTCTCATCCCAACCTTGGATAGCACGTCACAATGACACCTTACATAAAGGTATAGTCAAAAACTGTTTTAAAAATTAGAATCTTTGGGAAGTGCTCAAGGAAACCTTCGTACATGGGAGGCCATGCTTCTAGGTTATGATAGATATCATATGGCCACAGAATTATCCTTGGTTGACCCAATAGACCTCAAAGAAAAATAAGAAGATTACTATCATATTCTTCCCAATGGTGAATCTTCTCTTGACATATCATTATCTCCACTGTCTCTAATTGAGAATTACACTTCAAACAAACACCAGGATTATATAGGTAGTGCTCGTATATATACTCAGCAAGTGGATGAGCACAACCCTATCTTATGATGACACGAGATTGTATGTCATTAGACATCTTGTATGATAGTGACAAAATACCCTTCCAACGTTGGGTTCGCCTCACCCTATAAAATTCACCAAATATAACTACTAAAAGATGTATACAACACACTTGTCTATACTGTTTAGGGAGAACTCCACAGCTAGCGACCACCGTTCTATTCCCTTGTTACCCCCGCTCGACCCAGCTACACTCTTATTACCTGAAAAGAATTGTGAAACAAAAGGGTGAGCACAACTAGCTCAGTAAAGAATATCATGACTAAAGATAATTAAATTATCAATATCCTTCATCAATAATAAATCAAAGATTTAGAACATATGGTAGATGATAAAAAAAATTCAACCATAGTTGCAGCGGAATGAGCAATCCATTAGAAGAGTCAAATAGACTATAAAGTCTATGATCTTCTCCATGTTAAAAATCCACCAACAATATTTTATCCCTGTAACATCAATCAACAATTATGGTTCACAATCATATGAATAATTCATAATCATAATTGTAGTTCTAAATTCATCTTCTCATCTAGGACGAAGATAATTTTCATCACCTATCCTTACCTGAAACATCAAAGATCATGGTTACACCAAAACACATTTCATGTTCATAATCATACTAATAACTTCATCTTTGCACTACGGCTAAAGATATTCATTAACAGTTCATCTTTGCACTACTGGCCAAAGATATTTAACAACATGTCATCTTTGCACTACGGGCCAAAGATATTTATCAACAATACATCTTTGCACTACAGGCCAAAGATATTCTCACAAGTTCATATTTGCACTAGAGGGCAAATATATTCATCAACAGTTCATATTTGCACTACAGGCCAAATATATTATTATCTCAAAGAAATATATAATCATTTCAGAATTTATATAAACAATAATTATAACCATGTTGATCAATTCACCTTTGCACTTAAGCTAAAGATATTCAATTATAAATTCAATGGTCATGATCATACCAGTCAACAATTCAACTTTGCACTACTGGCCAAAGAGAACACATAGTCATGATCATACCAAAAATCTACCCATCTTTACACTCAAGTTAAAGAGAAATATTATCATTAGGGTTATAAAAATGTTATATATGATAATAAAAATGATATGATCAACATATAGTTTTAATCTCAAGAGTAATATTCATAAATCAACTATAATTTGGTTAGAAAAAAAAACCAATTTTGTCATGAATAGTAACCCGTGAATAGTAACTCATGAATAGTAATTTCGTGAATAGTAACTCATGAATAGTAACTCGACACAAAAAGGTAGAAATTCTACAATAAAATCCATACCAATATTTCGGTATAATGATATTGAAATAACATTTCTTAAACTTGTAAATAATTTATTTTAATTATTTGCACTTTACTAAATAATGCATTTAATCATTCTAAAATGCCAAACTCATAAGATTTCATCACCAATAACCAAAACCCTCATCAAAAATCTGCATATAACTCATGTATGATTCTCAAGCCATAAAATCATATTTTTCAATTTTCTTACTTCACATAACATATTTAATTCTTTTACTCATAACTAGACTATTTTTATGAAAAATACCAAATCAGTTCCAAAAATATTTTTTTTTCTGGGATTTAGCAGAATATAGTCCCGTATTAAATATATATTTTTCTCAGAATTTTTAAAATTCATTTACTATTTTTCATATGGCCAAAACCGCTGAATATTTAGATATTTATCATAAATTGTACTTTTATCCAAAAATTCCGAAATTTACAGAGTACACTGATATTATATAGATGTACTCCCAATAAAAGTTTCATCAATTTTGGAGTTAACCACAATGAGTTATAAGCGGTTACTTTTTAAAATAGTATTTTCCCGTAAAATTCATAACTCTTAATCTATATATCCAAAAATCACCATTTTTGGACACAATAAATAAAACTCATCAAAATATCATTTTAAATTTTTCTAGAATTTTTTGAAGGTCGGAAGAAGTACGAACTAAAAATCATAATAACCCTTAAAATCTCTTACCTCAAAAGAGCAGTACTTCTGACTAGAATATCGGATGAAAAATCAAAGGAAACTTTTACTAAATAGCAACTCTCAAAGTATCTGAATACTCTCAAAAATACGCTTGATAATATAGAGAGAAAGAAAACTTGTTTCTGGTGTGATTTTCAATTCTAACATAAGCACCTATTTATAGGAAAATACTAGAACACCAAAAGAGACTAAATAATAAATTAATATTATTTTATTTCCTTATTCCTACGCATTCTCTTGACCAAGCTCAGCCACCAGCCATCTTTGAACAAAATTTGGCAGCCCACATGTGTTAAAACAAAAGTGGGTCCCACCCATAAATTAATAAAAATTATTTTATTTTTCAAAACTTCAACAATTCATAGAAAATAGACCGTTTATCAGAAAAATACGAATTTTATGTCCATTCTGTCTGAAATTGAATTTTCTACAACTTTGTAGCTTTGAGTTTTTCCAAATTCCAAACCAAAAATATCTGAAATCCATAAACAGATGATTTTTAATACCTCCACATCAACAAAATACTGATAAAACACATTAGCATTAATTCTTTCATTTTTATCCACATAAAAATAAATATATCCATCATTTATATCTACATAAAATAAATATTTCCTTATCGTATAAATCAATAATTAATTATTCATAAATAATATTAAAGAATCACAATAATGACAACCAGGCAGTTCCCAGGAAAGAGGGGGCTTTCCGATAAGGATTTCTCCTTACTGGCACGTAATTAGGTGACCAAATCTCTCCTTGACAGAATTTTCTAGACATTACCAATAATGCTATATAATAATATTATTCAAATAATATGAATTATTGATCTGATAATGGAGATATTGTGCAGTGACAATTATTGAAACAATAATAATATAAAATATCAACGCAACAATTATTGAATCAATAAAATAAAATATTGAACAGTAATTACTGTAACAATTATTGAGTAGTGTCTTCTTACGTAAGAATCAATAATTCAAAAATACTGTGCAATAACGCGTATTACTGTATAACCACCGGGTATTCCAACAGTGTTAACGGTAACAACTACGTCGTTATTTATAAAAACTCAATTTTTGTCGTTTTTTTCATCCAACAGTTATTTGTTATGGGCCCCACAAATGATTGCGCCGTCGTACGAATATTCTCCGACAGAAAGAATATTTCACGACCAAACGAATATTCCCCGACAATTGAATATTTTATAACCACTTGCGTATTTTGAAAAAAAATTCATATATCACCCTTAACTTTAAACTTTTATCAATTTAATCATTTACTGAATTGTAATTATAAGAAAAATTGAATACTTTTATTTTATAAAATTCGGGATCTTACAGTTAGTGCTTTAGAACGAAAGAGGTACCCATTTTAAACCCTATTGGTTACATTATAAACATTTTTATCAAGAAATTAATATATATATATATATATATATATATATATATATATACACACACACAACTGTTATATAATATCCTGGGGTTTAATGATCAAATTAATTCTATACTTGGATATGTATATGTATATATGTTATAATTAGATCACACATGCACACGACAGTAAATAATTAACACAAAAATTTACTTGTTTCCATAATATGGGTAGTCCACAGGAGCGACGATGTTCCTTTTTATTATTCACTGAGTTACATAGGGTTTTACAATAGAGAATATATATATGCATATAGCTGTTACTCCTATTCCAACTCTAATTCAACTTTAGTCCGCGCCAGACGCTCCCGCCGCGCCAGTGCTACATATCTTGTCCGATCCTAGCGCGCCTCGCGCTACTCATGACTTTGTATTGGCGCGACCTGCGCTACCCCTTCAGAAACTCTGTACCGTACCGCCGCACTCCGGTCCAACCCCCCAATCTTCGGTTCACAACCTGATGGGCTAGTGCTTCGTTTCGCTCCGCTCCGCTCACTCTCTCCGCTCCGCACTTCATTTTTTTCAGGAATTTCTCAGTTATGAGTCACAAGTCCCAACAATATATATAGGAATTGATGATGATGATTTTCAAGTTTTAGAAAATGGAAAAGCCTTTTGCTTTAGAAATTAAAGCAATATATTTTTGATTAATTAGTACGGAAAAGCATTACAAGTGTGGGAAGCGGCATAGTTTTGTTTGATGAGACGGTGAGATGATGAAAGTCACATAAATAAATTAGACTAATTCTACATACACAAATTATTCTATAAATATTTTATAAATTGTTGATGTGGCCTATTCCACCTCAACATATTGATTAACAAATTGCTTCAATGTAGTCTTCGGCCTCGCACAATATCCTGAGGTGGAGTATGTCACATCAATAATTTATAAAATGTTTATAGAATAGTTTGTGTCTCTAACATTATTCAATAAATTAAGTGAACCAATAAAATTACATTTTGTTTAATGTTTTGTCACAATATTGTTAGTGGTGAAAATATAAATTTATTAGCCAACAACTTAATATATATACTCGTATATTTATAAAATCATAATTTAGATAATTAGAATTACTATTGTTTAGAGAGCATATAACTAATTTTGGGTATCGAATTCGTTACCGTACATTAAAATAAATTTAAACTAATATAACATAATATAGATTTTACTTGATATAAAATTAATATTCCCCTACACTTCCCCTTGTTCTCGTCGAGCTCTAAGTCATCAAAAACGGTATCCCCGTTTCTGCCTCTGTCTCTTTCGTCGTGGGTCGCCAAAACTCCGTCCATGTTCATCTCCAATCTGCTACTAATTTTTCCCCCATTCTTTATCACTTCTTCCAATCTAATTTTCATCATTCTTATTTTTTTGATATGATTCTCTCATCATATATCATGACACTAAAGATCATTGCGTGTATATATACATATATACATATATATATATATATATATATATATATATATAATTATATAATAAAATACAAATGATTTTGAATTTTTCGCTCACTCAATAAATTATCTGGGCCGTCTAAAATTTGGGATAAATCCCACCGTCCATACAGTGCCGGAGGCACGGGACACATCTAATATATATATATATATATATATATATATATATATATATATATATATATATATATATATATATATATATATATATATATATATATATATATATGGGTCTCCATCCACAGCAACCGGTTGTTGGGGAGCAATTCATTTTGGCCAGCCGCTACAAGCTCTACCGGTTTATAAAAAAAAATTGTCTAAGGCCGATAGAGCTTGTAGCGGCTGGCCAAAATGGGTTGCTCCCCAACAACCGGTTGCTGTGGATGGAGACCATATATATATATATATATATATATAGTCCGGATCAGGTCCGGATTCCCGGATTTTAACAAAATTCGGACCTTTTTTTTTTTGCTTTTTTTTTTTGAAACAACTAAAAAAAAATTATGAAACTGAAATTTTTCTACAATACAGTTTTTTGGGCGTGATTTGGATGCCTATACCAAAACATTTCTGTACAGTCTGGACAGACTGTACATACATTGGTTGGTATAGGTATTAAAAACACACCCAAAACACTGTATTATGGAAAAATTTCAGTCCCATAATTTTATTATTATTTTTTTTTCAAAAAAAAAGTAAAAAAACAAAAAAAAAATTGATCTGAATTTTAGGACCTGTCCGGACTCCCGGACAGGATCCTTGTTCTCTATATATATATATATATATATATATATATATATATATATATATATATATATTCTGATTCCAGTCCGGACTTCCGGACGGTACTAAAATACGGACCTTTTTTTTGCTTTTTTGTTTAAAATAATTAAAAAAAATTTAATATTTTATGGAACTTGAATTTTTTTATAATACAGTATTTTAGGCGTTATTTGATGCATATAACAAAACAGTCTGTTTTGTTATATCTATCTAATAAAATATAAATAATTTTGAATTTTCCGTTCAATCAATAAATCATCTGGGCTGTCTAAAGTTTGGGATAAATACCACCGTCCATACAGTGCCGGAGGCACGTGACATATCTAGTATATATATATAGTCTGGTTCCAGTTCGGACTCCCGGACGGTACAAAAATACGAACCCTTTTTTTTGTTTAAAACAACTAAAAAAAAATTTAATATTTTATGAAACTTGAATTTTTTTCATAATACAGTGTTTTAGGCGTTATTTGGATACATATAACAAAATAGTCTGTATAGATTGTACAGTCTATTTTGTTATATGTATCCAAATCACACCCAAAACACTGTATTATAGAAAAATTCTAGTTTCATAAAATATTAAACTTTTTTTAGTTGTTTTTAAAAAAAACAAAAAAAAGGAGTCCGAATTTTATCAAAGTCCGAAAATCCGAACTTGATTATATATATATATATATATATATATATATATATATATATATGGGTCTCCATCCACAGCAACCGGTTGTTGGGGAGCAACCCATTTTGGCCAGCCGATAGAGCTTGTATCGGCTTATTAAAAAAAAAAATTCTCTAAGGCCGATACAAGCTCTACCGGCTGGCCAAAATGGGTTGCTCCCCAACAACCGGTTGCTGTGGATGGAGACCTTATATATATATATATATACGGTCCGGATCAAGTGCATACCCCTTATATTACTCACCCGTGCTCACCCACTTTTAGGCGACGGTTTCGGTCATACAACCGTCGTCTATACTTTTAGCGACGCTATATGTTGTCCGTCGCTAAAAGTATAGACGACGGTTGTATGACCGAAATCGTCGCCTAAAGGGAGGTAAGCACGGGTGAGTAAGATAAGGAGTATGCACTTGATCCTTACCGGATATATATATATATATATATATATATATATATATATATATATATATATAGGTTAATTAGAGATGAGAATAAAAGTTTTGGAAGAAGAAGATTATGAAACTCTTCCATTTTGCAATCCAAATCCGAGAGTATGATTTGTTATGAAGGATCAACTTTTCGATTTCTCAATTTAAATTTGACAGTATGACTCGTACGAATGAAAAATGACTAAATCGTATTTTTATATAATCGAACTTATGGCTAAAACCAAATTTATTTATTTTTATTGTTAACTCGACAACAATTTGATAGAACTCAGTTAAATTAAAAAAAAATACCCATTTAACTCATTTGAGGGATTAACTTATGACTTGTTATATAGATACAAGTATTGATTATATTTTGGTACCCAACCCAATGACTAAATATAAGTCTACATCTTTTTTTTTTTTTAAAAATGAGTGATTTCTTGAACAAATTCTCAGTCAATCTTTGCAATTGAATTAAAAATACTACCAATCTATATCTTAATTGGTAGAAATACAACCCTAGTGTAGGAATTGAAATAAGATGGTTGGGAATTGGGGATGTGTATATTGGCCCACATCAACCCACTTCATAATGCCAATAATACTTACCTAATTCAAAGGGTAATGAGCATGTTTTGGGTTCTTATTTTAAAATTTTAATTTTCCCCCTTTTTTAAGCAGAGAGTGAATTTCAAATTTTTTTAATTCCCTTATTGAGTCTAGATAAACAGAACTTGGTAATGTCTAGAAAAAGCAAAGAATGGGTTGTTTTGTCAAAATCTTAAATTCAAATTATTTTAAAAAATGAATAAATATTTAATGCATTTGTGTCTCCAAAAATGATCGCCCTTTCTATAATAAATAATAATATTTTTGACTAAAAGACAATTTGCACCCCAAATTTTACACTGGTGTTGACTTTTGCACCTCAAACCAAAAAAGGTGTCTAAATACACCCCAAACTTCATTATACGTAACAAAACGCACACTTTCTTCACTTAACCGGTCAAAAGTGACAGGCTAAGGCGGTAACAAAAGTTTGGGGTGCAAATTGTAACAGTTTAAAAAAATTTAAACATTTTTTAACAATTTTTTTTTAAAACAAACTAAAATTTATAACAGTTTAAATTTTTTTTTATAACAGTCTAAAAACAAATTTGTTAAAAACAGTTTAAATTTTTTTTGCTAAAAGCAGTTAAAAAAATTTGTTTTGTTTTTAAACAAAATTTATAACAGTTAAAAAAAAAGTTTATAACAGTTTAAAAAAAAATTTGTTAAAAACAGTTTAAATTTTTTTTGGTTAAAAACAGTTTAAAAAAAAATTTGTTAAAAACAGTTTAAATTTTTTTTTGTTAAAAACAGTTAATTTTTTTTGCTAAAAACAGTTAAAAAATTTATTTTGTTTCAAAAAAAAAATTATAACAGTTTAAAAAAAATAATTATAACAGTCCAAAAAAAAAATTGTTAAAAACAGTTTAAAAAAAAATTGCTAAAAACAGTTAAAACAATTTATTTTGTTTTAAAATTTTTTTTATAACAGTTAAATTTTTTTTATAACAGTTTAAAAAAAATTTGTTAAAAACAGTTTAAAAAAAATTTATAACAGTTTAAAAAAAATTTGTTAAAAACAGTTTAAATTTTTTTTGTTAAAAACAGTTTAAATTTTTTTTTGTTAAAAAAGTTATTTTGTTTTAAAAAAAATTATAACAGTTTAAAAAAAAATTATAACAGTCTAAATTTTTTTTTGTTAAAAACAGTTAAAAAAATTTATTTTGTTTTTTAAAAAAAAGGTTTAACAGTTTAAATTTTTTTTTGTTAAAAACAGTTAAAAAAATTATTTTGTTTTAAAAAAAAATTTATAACAGTTTAAAAAAAATTTATAACAGTTTAAATTTTTTTTTGTTAAAAAAAGTTATTTTGTTTTAAATTTTTTTTGTTAAAAACAGTTTAAATTTTTTTTGTTAAAAACAGTTAAAAATTTTTATTTTGTTTTAAAAAAAATAATTATAACAGTTTAAAAAAAATTATTTTTTAATTGTATGGTAATTGTATGCTAACTATTTTAAAATTCTGTTTTTAAAAATTCTTATATTTAAAATCATTTTATTTTATTTAAAATTAATTATTTTTGCCAATTTTTAAGATATTGTTACAATTTGCACCCCAAACTTTTGTTACCGCCTTAGCCGGTCACTTTTGACCGGTTAAGTGAAGAAAGTGTGCGTTTTGTTATGTATAATGAAATTTGGGGTGTACTTAGACACTTTTTTCGGTTTGTGGTGCAAAAGTCAACACCGATATAAAATTTGGGGTGCAAATTGTCTTTTAGTCAAATTTTTTTTATCTTTTTTAATTATTAATATAATCTCCCATTTATAATTCATTACTAGTATTATTTATTTAACACTAATTATCCTCGCTCAAATAATTTGTATATAAAATTCTTCTTGTATAACAAATTAAACTTATATTACTTATTTTTTTACTAAAACATTCAACTAATCCATATTACAATAACCCCACACCTGACAAATCTAGACTGTCTCATATTTATTTCTTTTTTGTCCTTTGGTACATGACAATAAATTGATATCGATAAAAAATGTTGATTGTATATGGATGGATACATTAAATCTGTAAAAATTAAAAGGGACTTAAATAATATTTTCTCTGTTCCAAGATAAAAGTCATGGTGTACTTTTCACGCATATTAAAAAGATGAATAAAATGACAAAATTACCCATAATAATGTCATTAAATATGGAGAGAGTTAGAATAAGAAAAGTATGAAATATTTAATGCTACGGATATAATAGGAAAATATGTGTAAAAGTTTAGTTATTAAAGAAAAATGGACATTTAACATGGGACTACCCAAAATAGTAATAAAGACTTTTATCATGGGACGGAGGGAGTATTATTTTATTTTATATTTTAGAGTTTCACGTAAGTTACAATCTAATTTGATCATAAGATTTGTCGACATGTATATTATTTTTTATTAATAATTGTTAACGCTTGCACGCCCAATCACCAAAATGTCGTGTTAAATCCTGCACAGAAACGAAATCAAATAGCGGGCCACTTGAGAATAGTACAAATTATATGATAAGTTAACAATAGAAACTTAATGTTTTAATGTTCAAAAAATAGTTATGTATGATGATACCTCTAAGCCTTGTATTTATAGATGTTCATCACTACCCTTATCGCTTTGTTTCTAAATTGAAATAAAATTCTTTATCATAATAACTACTATACTCGGGTAGAAATCAATCTCCTAAGGGAAGAAAATCGAATCTAATCTTGACTCTTTGTTTAAGAATTAAAATATAAATAAAATCAAGACTTATGAATTCTTTAAATCACATGGGCCCCAACAATAATATACAAATCTAGAGTTTAAAATAAGTAAGGGGTGCTTCACACTCCTTCATAATGAAAGTTGGCATAATCAACTATTTGTTTGATGTTTTTATTCAACAAACACACAAATTTATATGGAACCCAAAAAATAAAGTTTCATATTCAAATTAAGCGACTTAGCCCACATTTATAATAAGGTGATGTTGAAGGAAAATATATTTTAGATGATTAAGAAATGTATTTGCCAGTTATGAATCATCATCAACAATTACAAGAATTGTACAGTGTCTACAATCCTATTTTTTACATGTATTTAAATGACACCTAAATCACTGTATTTTATAAAAATTTTAATTTCAATAAATTATATTAATTATTTAATAATTAAAAACAACAAAAAAATAATAATTTCCGCCCGTCACTACCCCGATCGAAAACTCCCGATCCCCCCTAGGACTCACAAACAAAACTATATTCACACGTTTTTGATAAGGACGTCAGTGGATGAGAAACAAAACCATACTTTATTTTTATAATTAGACCAAAATCTCATATATAAATATTGAAGTTATTTGTAAACATGTACTACTATTTGACAATAATTTTGTCATATTAATATTGTATAAATATTCTTAATTAAAAGCCATGTTTATGTCGCATTTAAGTATAAAATATCGCTGCTTAAATTAAATTGGAGAGAAAAAAATCTTAGAAAAAGTTTTAGGTTTATTTTCGGTTATGGACATTTAAAGCGTTTGCGGCAGTAACGTTTTTGAAGGTCCAAATGCACCGCGCCATGTTTAGAGTGTTATGTTTGGATCTCAAACATAACGTTTGTAAGTTAAATGAGTTAAGTTTAAAATAAACTACTTGTAAACAATCAAAATTCTCAATTACGTTTGGAATGCACCAACGCTCCAAACGTAGGCAAACGAACATGCAGTTAGTGTTTTACTAGTGAAATAATTAAAGCCTCAGTTAATATCTACTGTTGTAATTAGAGCTGAGCAAGAAATTAAATTGTCTTTGAAACCACACCAATTAAAACCGCTCCAACGGTTCTGGTGTATGTGGTGATTTTAGGTGAGTTGTAAAACCGAATTTACGGTTTGAGTTTAGTTACTGACCAAAATTGCATGCATAAAACTGAAACTGCACCATACGCCAACAAGATAAAGAAATCAAGTTGTCCAGAGTGATTTATAAATTTTAATAGGTATATGATTAAACTTACCATCATCATCATTATAATAATAATAATAATTACAAGAACATGTCCATCAACAAACTTTATTCCACTATGTTTATATAGATATATACTAGCTCATATACATATATATTTTCCATTTTTCTAATATTATTATCCTAAACTTAAAAGGTTAAACTTATGTATTATTTATTTTTCTTTATATAAGTAGTGTTATATATGATAACAAATTTTATCGATGTTAAATAAATACGAATAGATACGTGAGATATGATAATAAGCATGATAATATTAATATCGTGTGATGCTAAATTGTTAATTTAAATTGCATAAAATTTTGTTGTTTCAATTGATTTTAGAACCGAAACCGCACGGTTCAAAATCGCACCGCACCAATCGCAAGCGGTTTCATGTGCGATTTTAAATTTGTCAAACCGCATTTAAACAATTTCGTGTGTGATTTGAATTTCAAACCGCGCACCATGCTCAGCTCAACCCTAGTTATAACTTTATTGATGATATCAAATAGTTAAACAACTGGTAAAAGATTCTTAAACTAGAACACACATTTTTTTTTCTACAAAAAGTACTGTTGTTTAAAAGTGGATTGCATTTTTTACATTGTTTTAATTTCTACAAATTAATGATATTTTGAAAGAAGAAAAATCAGAAACCAAGAGAGGCAAGGACACAAATATTTAGGTTTCATTAACCACAATTAGTTCATTGATCACCATGGGGCCCATTATTTAGGTTTATTATTGCAATTATTACAGTTTAGGTACAAAATTGAAACTCCAAATATTCACTGGTTAGTGATGGAGGCCCCTAGGGCAGGTGAGATTCAATATACCACCAACTCTTTTCTTTTTCTTTTTCTTTTTCTGTTTTTCAAGAATAGGGTGTTTGCAGCTTGCTGTCCAACAAAAGGATATGGTAACTAATACTAATGGTAGAATATTCAAATATTAAAATAAGGGTATTTAAGAAATGTCTATTACTATTAGAGGGGAAAAAATTAAAAATTAGATAGTACTTGTGGTTAAAGTTAAAACTTATTTATTCTCTTTCTCGTACTTTGAATTTTGTTTTGTAATTTGCATAAAAAGGGTATCAAGTCATTTTTATGGCATAAACGAGTGTTTCTTAACGGGATTCGGTTATCATGAAGTTTTGCGTGTCAGTACTCTATTGACCAATTGACTAACTTACCCAAAAATAAACTTCATGCTAACCACCTCCTTCTTAACGATTATGAATTACTGTAGTCAATTAAGTAAAATTTAATAAAAAGTGGTCTATAATTTCTTTTTATATAAAAATTACGTTTATAGGTATTTAAATTCGTATAATAAGGAAAGCATTTTTTGACAATAAATTTTAGAAACTGATATTTTCACGTGTGTTTTCGATATTTCCACGTAGTCCTCTTTCACATGAGAGGGACCATGTAAAAATATTAAAAAATCATGTGATTTTTGAGTAAATTTGAACTTGAAAAAAATAATATTTTTGCGACACACAATTTGTGTCGGAGATCTTCTAGGTAGACATAAAAATTAGACATGAGTATATTTGAATTTTATTTATTTATATTTTTAACCCTATTAAAATAATTACAAATAAATAAATTCATGGCTAATTTGAATTTTTTATTTGTGTCCAGCATAAACATCAACAATATGCCTTGGGTTAGGGATTTGAGGGTTATCAGTGTACACCTAATATTAACTCTCGATAAAGGTATATTTCACCAAATATTATTTGACTTTTATGGTAACAACACTTGTTTTTATATTTATAAAAGTACTATTTTATCCCCTTGTATTTTCAGAAGTCTGGGTTTTGGGTAATTTTCGGGCTATATATTATGGGATTTATGGGTTACCTGCCAGCAAAGAATTTGGAAAAATGTTGCAAAAAGTATAATACGGTGTCCATACATACATACATACATACATACTTACATATATATATTGAATTCCATCCACAACAACCAATTATTGGGAGCAACCAATTGTTGACCAGTCGTTACAGTCTATACCGACCTTTATGCAATTTTTTTTATAAGCCGCTACAACGTGTAGCGACTGACCAAAAATGAGTTGCTCTCAACAACCGATTGCTGTGGATAGAATCTGTCTATATATATATATATATAGTCAACTGTATTAGTAAAGAGAGGGGGAAAGGGATAAGATATAAAAGATGATTTCTTGGGTTTGTTTGGATTTGTTTTTGTATAGTTGGAGGGAGGCTTTAATGATGCCTTGATGGCAATGCAAAATGTGGGAATGCTTTGTGGGGTTGGACTTTGGAGGGGCAAGACAATAATTGCACAAGAATATTATGTTAGGGACAATTTGGATAGGGAAGGAGAACATGTCTACTCTATTATTATTATTAAAATTATTAATAATTTGTTGTTATAATATTAGTAACGTTGCTTGTGATATGCTTCTAAAAGATTATCCATGCGTATACATGTTCTAATAAATGTTGGCTTTCTACAATCTTATATCTAAGATCCATATTGCTTGTATGGTTGGTATTCTAGTTGATAAATAAAATTGGGTCCTTTACATAAGTATACAACATTTAGAAAGTAATTACACTATTAGTGCACTCATAAAATATTTATATAATTAATACACTTTCTATATTTATTTACAATATTAGTGCAATTAGGATTCCTTAATTTAGGGAATTAGTATAGGATTCAATTCATAATAATAAGGAAATCTAAAATCAAGGATAAATAACTACCATAATTAATAATTAAAATTCAAATATCTAGGATCTAACAAACAAAATAAATTCAAAAATGATAATTAAAATTCAAATATTCAAAGTTTGGAAACGTCATCTTCTTCGGTCATCTTCCTCCTCCCCTTCACCGCCACTTCAACACCATGGACGCCGGCCATCTTCCTCCGCTTCACCATGGACGCCGGTCATCTTCCTCCGCTTCATCATGGACGCCGCCACTTCAACACCATGGACGCCGGTCACAGCTGCCATTATTATGAAGGTTGATTTAGTCCAGAAATTAAAAGGAGAAAAAGATAAATTTTATTGCAGTTGGTATCCAAATATTTATACAAAGGTAACCATTTTAGTTTTTGTGGGTAACCAATAGAACTGCACTATGAAAAAAAAATCTATAATAGATTTTTTTTCATTAATTGGTAACTCAATAAAACTGAATTGGTTACTTTTGTATTAACATTTGGCTACCAACTGCATTATAAAAAAAATCTACAATAATTTTTTTTTAATTAATTGGTAACCCAATAAAACTGAATTGGTTATATTTGTATAAAGTGTTAGCTACCAACTGCACTCTTAAATAAAAAAAATCTATAATAGATTTTTTAAAAATAAATTAGAAACCTAATAATACTGAATTGGTTACCTTAGTATGAATGTTTGGCTACCAACTGTACTATAAAAAAATCGCAGCAACTGTACCCTGCGGATATTCTAAACCATGGCGCTTTTTGATAAGTGAAACTAATCTTCCTTTTAATCCATTGAAGATTCAAGATAACGTGAAAGATCTGGCATACTGGCTCTCAACGACTTCTACCCTTTTGTTCCTTCTACAAAGTACAATCAAGGCAAGCAATACACTAAATGCGGCTTCACAACGTCATCGAGCCTCACCCACGACCTTGTTCAGTAGAATGGCACAAGTAAGCTCTTTGGGGGTATAAATTTATTGCCACAAAAATACATGGACAATTTTGTTAACAAGTCTAACAATTTGTATCAGGGTTTTCGTGCATCCTCGATGGGCATGGGAATTTCCAGTGGTTACAGTGGAATGGAGGAAAAGCCAAAAGCACAATCAAAATTTGAAGCCAAATACCCAGCTCTTCTGTTTAAGCAGCATCTAACGGCTTGTGTTGAGAAAATATATGGACTGATCCGTGACAGCTTAAAGAAAGAGATTAGTCCATTCCTCAACTTATGTATACAGTTATTCTAGATGAGGAGAGATAGAATAACCTAAATTAAGGAATTCTAATTGAATTATAATTCCATAAATTAAGGAATCCTAATTATACTAGAATATGTAAATAAATATGAAAGTGTATTAGTTATGTAAATATTTAATGAGTGTACTTTTATTGTAATTATGTTTTTAAATGTACTATAAAATGTAATTGTTCCAATAAAATTTTCTGTCTGGCCCAATCATTACATATTGTAATGATACAATCCTTCTATTTCTATTTTAGAAGGACTTAATTGTGACAATAACATGGATACAAAATGATGAGATTTGTTATGGTTGTGTTATAAAACTTTAGCCAAATATATAAATATATTCTTATAATTGTTGTATAAATTTAGAGAAAATAAGCAAGAGAAAAGAGAGAGAAATTCTTCAAGGGAATTCTATATATTCATTCAGCAGCATGCACTGCCTTTTATAGGCAAAGCTGGGAGAAGAGAACAAATGAAAAAGGAGAGTCACGGGTGAGGAAAGGAGTTCACGAGAGGAGGAAGGAAAAAGAGAGAGGGCGAGCAGGTTCCCTCATCATGAGGGAATCACCTTTTAACACTTCCCCTGATTCCCTATAATAGAAGATTATGTCTCATTAAAAATCTTGTTAAGAAAACCCAGTGGGAAAAACTTAACGAAGGGAAAAAGAGTACATATCTTTTACATAAATATCTTAATTGACTGTCTCGTTAAAATCTTGTCAGGAAAAACCCTTTGGGATAAAAACCGTGACTAAAGAAAAAAAAGTACAGTCTTCCCCCTCAAAAGTAATTCATTACTTCTTGATGAAATGTTGTTATAATTCTTTCAGTCGACACATTCCGATCCTTTTTTGAAGTTTTTCAAATGTTGCATTTGGTAGCGACTTTGTGAATAAGTCAGCTAGATTATCACATGATCGAATTTGATGCACATCTATATAACCCTTCTTTTGTAGCTCATGTGTGAAGAAGAATTTAGGTGAAATGTGTTTTGTTCTATCTTCCTTGATGTACCCTCCTCTAAGTTGAACAATGCATGCATCGTTATCATCATACAGAATTGTAGGAATGTCTTTGATTGATGGTAATCCACATGACTTTTGAATATGTTGAATAGTTGATCTCAACCAAACACACTCTTTGCTTGCCTCATGTATAGCGAGAATCTCTGAGTGATTTGAAGATGTAGCTGTCATAGTTTGCTTTATGGATTTCTAGGATATAGCAGTGTCACAATATGGAAATACATAACCTGTTTGTGATCTTCCATTGTGTGGATTTGATTAATATCCTGCATCGGCATATCCAACCAATTGCGACGTTGAATATCTTGGATAAAATAACCCAAGATCTATACTTCCACGGAGGTATCTCAAAATGTGTTTGATCCCATACCAATGTCTCTTAGCCGGAAAAGAACTGTATCTTTCTAACACGTTGACAGTAAAAGTAATATCCGGTCGTGTACTATTTGCAAGATACATAAGAGCACCTATTGCACTTAGGTATGGAACTTCAGGTCCAAGAACTTATTCCCCACTTTCTAGAGGCCGAAATGGGTCTTTACCAACTTCTAAAGATCGAACAACCATTGGGGTAGTCAAAGGATGAGCTTTATCCATATGAAAACGACTGAGAATCTTTTCAGCATATGTGGATTGATGAACAAAAATTCCAGATGCTAAATGCTCCACTTGTATTCCCAAACAGAATTTTGTCTTTTCAAGATCTTTTATTTCAAATTCATCTTTTAAATAAGTAGCAGTTCTTGTGAGTTCTTCAAGAGTACCTATAAGATTCAAATCATCCACATATACAGCAATGATGGAAAATCCACTTTGTGATTTCTTAATAAAAACACATGGACATACTTGATCATTTATATATCCATCTTTTATTAAATAATCACTAAGTCGATTATACCACATACGAACAGACTGTTTCAACCCATACAATGAGCGTTGTAACTTGATTGAATATATGTGACAGAGCCTTTGTGATTCAGCCATTTTCAATTCTTCAGGGATTCTCATATACATCTCACTGTTAAGTGAGCCATATAGGTATGTTGTTACAACATCCATCAGACGTGTTTCCAAACCTTCCATGGTTGCCATACCTATCAGAAAGCGAAAAGTGACTCCATCCATTACTGGAGAGTTTGTATCCTGATAATCAATACCAGGTTTTTGTGAAAACCCTTGAGCTACAAGTCGGGCTTTGTATCTCATAATTTCATTTTTCTCATTTCGCTTTCGTACAAATACCCATTTATTTCCAATCGGGATTACACCCAGCGGTGTTATACTTCTCTTTTTAATAGAGATTGTAGCTCAGTTTGAATAGCATCTTTCTATTTTGGCCAATCTTTTCTTTTCCGACATTCTTCCACGTTTTGTGGTTCAGGATCCGTGTCAGGAATTAAAGTAATATCCGATGCTATTGAGAAAACAAATATATCATCAATCATGTGTGACGCCCCCAAAATAGGTATACATCACCTATTCTGAGTCGTCAAATACATGGTACAGAATACAAATACAACTTAATAATACAACTGTCGTGTACAATACAACAAAACATAAGCTGTGAGTTTGAATACAAATATTGTCTACTAAACTCAAAAGGAGTCCTCATTACAATTATTATCACATTATTTCACAGAATAGTGAGGACTACTAATGCTATCATCTGGCCCGTCACTCCGTTTTCCGACTAGACCCTGCTACGTTCTCATTTTCTGAAGAGAACAATGAAAGTAAAAGGGTGAGCTCAACTAGCCCAGTAGGAAATATTATGACTAAGATAATGCAGATTATATTATCGTTAGCCTTCAACAGTGTTAAACAGATACAATATAACAACCATCAAGTTTAACTGCAGCGGAACAAGCAATCCATTAAAAGAGTCTAGTAGAGAATAAAATCTACTATCTTTTATGATTTAAAAGGTTTTTCATCACTTTTATCGCTGAAACTCAGCTTAATAAATAATCCACATCATCGAATCACCCCTGCACTACGGTCAAGGTATTCTTTAGTATCACGACCACAATTATCCATGCACTACAGGCTAAGAATATTTGTGTAATCAATAATGGTCACGATCATATCAACAACTGTCCATCAATGCACTACGGGCCAATGAGGACTTTTACCATATCATTTGTAACATTACGGTCATAATTACACCGAATAATCCCTGGTTATAATCATACCAAGTCCATCTATGCACTATAGGCCACAGATGACTTTCAACAAAATATAAACATGAGGATGATGACAATGATATAAGAATTCAATAAAACAAGTTCAAGAATTATTTTATCCAGGAACAAATAACATCCAAATTGTCAATATGATACTGCTTTGTAGAGTAAAATTCAAGAATGCTCAGAAGAATATTTCCATGAAAAGATACTGGATGAAGCGCAAATATCAAGGATATTCCACTAACTTCATGGAGTATAGAAGTCAAAACTTTAACCAATTGAGTATAATAAGGAATGGAATAACAAAAGAAATCACCAGCCATGCGATAGACCGCACAGGCAGGTTATTCCAACAGAATAATAAATAACGGAATCAGGTCCGACGTAAAATGCACAGATAGGATATTCTAACAGAATAATAAAGACGGAATCAGGTCCGGCGTAAAACGCACAGATAGGATATTCCACAGAATAATAAAGACGGAATCAGGTCCGGCGTAGAATGCACATACAGAATATTCCAATAGAATAATAAAGATGAAATCAGGTTCGACGTAAAACGCACAGACATGATATTCCAACATAATAATAAAGATGGGACCAGGTCCGGCATATAACGCACAGACAGGATGTTCCAACAGAATGATAAATAATGGAACAACAAAAGAATTTCACCAAGTATAGGGTAGCCCGCATATACAGGTTATTCCAATAGAATAATAAAGAATGGAATAACAGAAGTTCTCTTCATAAATAAGAAAAAAATAATACTCCATACCTTTAGAAAAACTGGATACTGGAATAGTGAGTTGCAGACTTCTCTTCTTCTTTCTATAATTTCTCTCTATAATAATCGCTCTAAAGCTTTTGTGAATTGGTGAGAAATAAAGGAAGAATGAGCTTCTATTTATAGAAAAATATAGTTTCGATAATTGAATGTTTTGGGACTCGAAAATTTTCAGTACAATACCTCTAACTTTTCCTTTATTTTTAATTTAGTCATGGAAGTATTATCAAACTTGTACCACCTCCCCTAATAGTAAATAATGTGATTCAATAGTAAATTATATGAATAAATAGTTCTAGACATGTAAAAATACGAATTACAGTATAGTACCTCCATCTATACCTCCATTTTTAACTTAGTCATGCAAGTATTATCAATCTTGCACCAACTCCCCTAATAGTAACAAGAATGTGAAACAATAGTATACATATGTGAACAAATAGTTATAATCATGTGAAATAATAGCAATCAATTGCTCATTTATTCGGTTAAATATCCGATTGGTCAATATAACCTCCAGACATCAATTATTATCGAAATAATTGTCGATTTTCACTAACACAAATAATTCCAACACAATGAAACCATTTTTATCAAAAATATAATTTTGAAATTTCGAAGTTTGACATTTCCTGAAAAAATCAACTGTTGACTTTTTGACCAAATAGTGAATTCTGAAAAATTTTGTGTTTATAGACTATGTTTACTAATTTCATCGTTCCGGACTCAAATATCACGTCCGCGTCTCCAAATTCAACTCCGAACACAACTTCAATTTTAATAACATTCATCATTAATATTATAACTCACAATATTTATCAACCAGGTCGTTCCCAGGAGAGAGGGGGCTTTCCAATAAGAATTTCTCCTTATTGGCGCGCAATTGGTCACCAAACCTCTCCTTGACAGAACTTCTAGACATTGTAAATATTGCAATTTAATAATATGAATAACTTTGTCGTCTCAATTATTGATTTGATAAAATAACATATTATACAGATGATACTAAGATAATAATCGAATCAATAATATGAGAGATATGATGTAGCAATTACTGTAGCAATAATTGAGTATAACTGAGTGACTTCTCACGTAAGCATCAATAATCAATACTGTGTGTTACTATGCAATGCAACCACGCGTATTACTGTACTTTTACTACCGGGTAGTTCAACAGTTAACGGTAAAACTTCCGCCGTTATTTTCATAAAGTATTTTTGTCGTTTTCTCAATCCGACAATAATTTCGTTTTGGGGGGTCCACCAATGATTGTTCCGTTGTACGAATATTCCATGTTAAAATGAATATTCCCCGACCAATTGAATATTATATAACAACTTGCGTACTTTACAAAATTTGTAAATATTACCCACAACTATAACGTTATATCAAATCCACACCATAATATTCAAAAATATATTTCGAGAAAATTTAATCTTTATTCAAAAAGTTGGGGTCTTACATCATGACTTTGCTTCGATCTCACATTTTCTCATCATGTACATAATTTATTGAGATCTCTTGGTGTTCATCTCTTATCCCTTCACTGAGATTTTGAATCTCTTCTGCGGCTATTCCCACTCTTGGAATAAGTGTTACTTCTGGAGCGGTTTGTACCTCTTTTTAGGCCAATCCCACTCTTGGAATAAGTGCTACTTCTGGAGCGGGTATTCCTTCTGAGATTCCCTTATTTGCTTTTGATTTTTGTGGTACAATGTCTTTTGCACCAATCGGTCTTCCACGCTTCTGGCGTGGTTTAGATTCTTCTATTACCTTATTCGTCAATTCTCCAGGAATTAATTTTTCAATAGGTATTTCTATCCTTGCTGGAGTATTCACTGCAGGTGTATGTGACTTTATCACTTTTCTAGCATCTTTAAATGTATCTGACATTTGATTTGTAATATTTTGTAAATGAATAATTCTTTGAACTTCAATTTCATATTGTCCTGTATGAGGATCGAGTGAATTTAAATATGATGCATTCCATGATATTTCAGAGGGTTTTTTATTTAAAACTTTCCCTCCTCCTAATGTTGGAAATACAGATTCATCAAAATGACAATCTACATAACGTCAGTAAAAACATCTTCAGTTAAAGGCTCAAGATTTCTGATAATAGAAGGAGAATCAAAACCAACATAAATACCTATTCTTCGTTGGGCTCCCATCTTAGTTCTTTGTGGAGGTGCAATTGGAACATATACTGTACTTCCAAAAACTCGAAAGTGTGATATGTTGGGTATCTATCCAAGAACTAACTGTAGAGGAGAGAATTTATGAAGAGACGTTGGTCTTACTCTAATGATAGCTGCAGCATAAAGAATTACATGACCCCAAACTGAGGTAGGTAAGTTAGCCCTTAACATTAATGGTCGTGCAATTAGTTGAAGCCTTTTTATTAAAGATTCAACTAAACCATTTTGTGTATGAATATGAGGAACATAATGCTTAATAGAGATTCCAATAGTCATACAAAAATCATTAAAAGTCATTGATGAAAATTCAGCTGCGTTATCAAGTCGAATTGAATTGATTGGATGATCCGAGAACTGAGCCCGTAACTTGATTATTTGAGCAAGAAGTTTTGAGAAAAGACAAAATTTCGAGAAGAGAGAAGACAAACATGAGACCATCTAGTTGAAGCATCTATTAAAATCATGAAATATCAAAATGGGCCAGACAATGGCTGAATAGGTCCACAAATGTCTCCTTGAATTCTCTCTAAGAATTTTGGGGCTTCTTTATAAACTTTTACTGGTGATGGTCGAACAATTAATTTTTCTCGAGAACACGCAACACAAGGAAATTCACTACTAGGAAAAACCTTCTTATCTTTGAGAGGATGACCAGTAGAATTTTCAATAATACGACGCATCATAGAAGTACCTGGATGACCGAGTCTTTCATGCCAAAGTATAAATGATTTGGGATCTATGATTTTTGGAATCATAACATTATGAGACTCAAATGCTCTAATTTTCATAGTATATAATCCAGAAGAATTTGGATGAAGTTTTTCTAGGATATTCTTTTTTCCAAAAAAAGTAGAAGTGATGAGAAGATATTCATTATCATTTTCATTAGTTGTTTCAATGTGAAAACCATTCAGTCGAATATCTTTAAAACTAAGCAAATTTCTTCTTGATTTACTAGAATATAGAGCATCTTTGATAAAAACTTGTGTCTCATTTGGTAACAAGAAACTAGCTTTTCCAAATCCCTCTATTAAATTTGATATGCCAGAGATAGTTTTTACATTTCCATTAGCTTTGCTCAGTTGTGAAAAATATTTCTCACTTCTAAGGATTGTATGAGTTGTTGCACTGTCTGCTAAACATATATCCTCCATATCCATTTAAAATGCTCTGACACATATAAAAACATAAATAAGAAAAGTTACATTTCAAATATAATTTTATTCATGAGAAACATATACCACATATAGAATAAAAACTAATAATATTATACATGCATGGTGTTTAATTAAAACAAGAAATTAAGAGATATCCCAAAAGATACTTTCAGAAGGTTCAGTAATATCAACAACCTTTTCCTCAATGTTGGTCATTGGTGGAACATCAACAATATTCAATTGATGATTAACAAAGTTTGTTTCTGCCTCCATTACTTTGTTCTTTTGAGACTCCTGGAATAAATTAACCAGATGCCTCGGCGTACGACAGGTACGCGACCAATGCTCATTCATCCCACACCTAAAACAAACATCTGGTTTGTTCTTTATCTGTGTTGCATTTTCTTTATTTTTACCCGATCCAGACACTTGCCACTTCATGGCTTAAATTATCGTGGTTCTGGAATTTGTTGTTATGATGGCCTCGTTTATTCTTTCGTCCCCAAGGATTCTTATTATATGACCATCTCTTGTCATGTTTATTCTGCTGGAATGACGTGCTGTTAATATCTGGAAATGGGGTAGCACCCGTTGGCCATACTTAATGGTTTTTCAACAACAATTCATTAATATTTTCTACAACAAGGAGGATAGACAACAAGTCACTGATTTTTGTGAACTTACACTGTCTATATTGTTGTGACAGAATCATGTTGGTGGGATGAAAAGTTGAGAGTGTTTTCTCTAATATTTGGGTTTCAGAAACTGGATCTCCGCACAAAGCCAAAGTAGAGGTTATTCTATAAACATTGGAACTATATTTTGTAATTGATTTGTAATCTTGTAGCCTTAAATTAAGCCACTCAAATTTGGCATTAGGGAGAACAACCAATTTTTGGTGACCAAATCTTTCCTTCAGTTGTGTCCATAAAGATAAAGGATCTTTGATTGTTAAATACTCAGTCGTTAATCATTCATCAATATGGTGACGAAGAAAAATTATGGCTTTTGCATTTTGTGCCGAAGTTGCTATATTTCCTGATTCAATGGTCTTTTCTAACTCATTTGCACTTAGGTGCAATTCTGTATCAAGTGCCCAAGCCAAATAGTTGTCTCCAGAGATTTTCAAAATAGAAAAATCTATTTTGCCAAGTTTCCATCTATTTTGAGTTAAAACACAATTTTATTATTTATTTAAACAATAAATAATTGCATGTATGATATATAAAAAAAATAAACTAAATCACGACTTCAAGTGGTGATGAAGTGCAAATATAAATAATATAAATATTCTTATATTTATAATGCAAATGGATCTTCACCTGGCATGCGATAGATCGCATAGACATGTTATTCCAACAGAATAATAAATAATGGAACTAGGTCATGCGTAATACGCACAGACATGATATTCCAACAGAATAATAAAGAAAAGAATAACAGAAGAGTTTCACCATGTATGTGGTACTTCGCATATACAGGTTATTCCCACAATTTAATAAGCGGTAAAAAAATTCCCACCAAGTCTTGTAAGATCAACAAGGATAGATGGTCCCTCTGTAAATAACATAATTTAAAATGGAAAATAAAACATAAATAAAATTATATTATTGGTGGCATAGCCAAACAGATAATATAATAATAAATTGCAAGAATTTAATTTTACCGTCTTAGTTAGTTAGAGCTTCGTGCTGATAACGTGTTATAAAACTTTAGCGAAATATATAAATATACTCTTATAATTGTTGCATAAATGTAAGACCCCAAACTTTTGAATAAAGATTAAATTTTCTCGAAATATATTTTTGAATATTATGGTGTGGATTTGATATAATATTATAGTTGTGGGTAATATTTACAAATTTTGCAAAGTACACAAGTTGTTTTATAATACTCGATTGGTCGGGGAATATTCGTTTTAATAGGAAATATTTGTACAACGGCACAATCATTGGTGGACCCTCCACAATAGAATTGTTGTCAAATTGAGAAAACGACAAAAATACTTTATAAAAATAACGGCGAAAGTTTTACCGTTAACTGTTGAACTACCCGGTAGTAAAAATACAGTAATACGCGTGGTTGTATAGTAGCACACGGTATTGATTATTGATGCTTACGTGAGAAGTCACCCAGTTATACTCAATTATTGCTACAGTAATTACTGCATCATATCTCTCATATTATTGATTCGATTATTGTCATAGTATCATCTGTATAATATGTTATTTTATTAAATCAATAATTGAGACGACAAAGTTATTTATATTATTAAATTACAATATTTACAATGTCTAGAAGTTCTGTCAAGGAGAGGTTTGGTCACCTAATTGTGCGCCAATAGGGAGAAATCCTTATTGGAAAGCCCCCTCTTTCCTGGGAATGACCTGGTTGATAAATATTGTGAGTTATAATATTAATGATGAATGTTATTAAAATTGAAGTTGTGTTCGGAGTTGAATTTTGAGACGTAGATGTGATATTTGAGTCCGGGACGATGAAATTAGTAAACATAGTCTATAAACACAAAATTTTTTGGAATTCACTATTTGGTCAAAAAGTCAACAATTGACTTTTTCTGGAAAAGCCAAACTTTAAAATTTCAAAATTTATACTTTTGATAAAAATGGTTTCATTGTGTTGGAATTATTTGTGTTTTTCAGTTATATTTCAAAATTTATATTTTTGATAAGGGATTTTAAGGGTTATTATGTTTTTCAGTTCGTACTTCTTCTGTCCTTCAGAAAATTCTGAAAATATTTGAAATGATATGTTGATGAGTTTTATTGATTGTGTGACGCCCCCAAAATTAGGTATACGTCACCCATCTTGAGTCGCCACTTACATGGTACAAAATTCAAATACAACTTACTAATACTACTGTCGTGTATAATACGACAAAATACAACTGTGAGTTTGAATACAATAATTGTCTACTAGAGATCATACAAACTCAAAAGGAGTCCTCAATACAATTATTGTCACACTATTTCACAGAATAGTGAGGACTACTAATGCTATCCTCTGGACCATTACTCCGTTCCCCGACTCGTCCCTGCTATGTTCTCATTTCCTGAAGAGAACAGTGAAAGAAAGGGTGAGCTCAACTAGCCCAGTAAGAAATATTATGACTAAGATAATGCAGAATAAATTATCGTTAGCCTTCAACAGTATTAAACTGATCAAATATAACAACATCAAGTTTAACAGCAGCGGATCAAGCAATCCATTAAAAGAGTCAAGTAGAGAATAGAATCTACTATCTTTTATGATTTAAAAAGTTTTTAATCACTTTTATCGCTGAGACTCAGCTTAATAAATAATCCACATCATCCCTGCACTACGGCCAAGGATACTCATTAGGGTCACGACCACAAATTCCATGCACTACGGGCCAAGGATATTTGTGTATTCATCAATGGTCATGATCATGCCAACAACTGTCCATCAATGCACTACGGCAAATGAGACTTTTACCACATCATTTGTAACATTACGGTCATGATTACACCGAATAATTCCTGGTCATAATCATACCAAGTCCATCCATGCTCTACAGGCCACAGATGACTTTCAAAAATATAAATAAGAGGATGATGACAATGATATAAGAATTCAATAAAACAAGTTCAAGAATTATTTTATCCAGAAATTATTAACGTCCAAATTGTCAACACGATACTGTTTTGTGGTGTAAAATTCAAGAATGCTCAGAAGAATATTTCCATGAAAAGATACTGGATGAAGCGCAAATATCAAGAATATTCCACTAATTTCATGGAGTATAGAAGTCAAAGTTTTATCCAACTGAGTATAATAAAGAATGGAATAACAAAAGAAATCACCATGCATGCGATAGAGACCGCACAAACAGGTTATTCCAGCAGAATAATAATAACGGAACCAGGTCAGGTGAAATTCACACAGACAGGATGTTCCAACAGAATAATAAAGAATAGAACCAGGTCCGGCGTAAAACACACAGACAGGATGTTCCAACGGAATAATAAAGAATGGAACCAGGTCCGGCGTAAAACACACAGACAGGATGTTCCAACGGAATAATAATAAAGACGGAACCAGGTCCGGTGTAAAACACACAGACAGGATGTTCCAACAGAATAATAATAAAGACGGAACCAGGTCCGGTGTAAAACACACAGACAGGATGTTCCAACAGAATAATAGAAGAATGTCACCAAGTATAGGGTAGACCGCGTATACAGGTTATTCCAACAGAATAATAAGAAATGGAATAACAATAGTTCTCTTCATGAATAAGAAAGAATAACACCCCTTACCGTAACAGAAACTGGATATGGGAAAAGAAAAGTTAAGTAGCAGAAAGCTTTTCTTCTATCTCTCTATAGTTTCTCTCTCTAGAGTTCAGTGAATTCGTAAGAAAATAATGAAGGAATGAGCTTCTATTTATAGGAAAATGGAATGCATAGTAACTAATCCATGAACGGTCCAGATTGATTTACTTTAATCTGACGGTCCATATTTAAAGAAAAATCTTTTAAATAAAATATAATATATTCTATTTATATAAAAAGATTTTTACTATGCAAACACTATGCAACACTATGCAACACTATGCATAATAAAATATAATATATTCTATTTATAAAATAACTTTAATAAAGTATTCTGTTTTATATAAAAAGATGTTTCCGTTTTATTACGTTAATAATACGAATAAAACAAAACGTCATTATCGCTATAATAATTCATATTATTAATCGACAATAATTGAATCAAACTGAGCGACTTCTCACATAAATATTAATAATCAATACCGTGTGCTACTATGCAACAACGCGTATTACTGTACTTTTACTACCCAGTAGTTCAACAGTATCAACGGTAAAACTTCTGCCGTTATTTTTAATAAAATATTTTTGTCGTTTTCTCAATCCGACAATAATTCTGTTGTGGGGTCCACCAATAATTTTGCCGTCGTACGAATATTCCCCGACAAAAAGAATATTCCCCGACCAAACGAATATTTTATAACAACTTGCGTACTTTGCAAAATTTATAAATATTACCCACAACTATAACATTATATCAAATTTCTTCCATAATATTCAAAAATACAAATTCATCTTTATTTATAAAAACTGGGGTCTTACAACCTCCCCTTCTTATGAAATTTCACCCTCGAAATTAGGGTACGTACCTGGTATGTCGAAGAGGTAAGGATACCTTGATTTCATTTCAGATTCTAACTCCCAAGTCATTTCCACAACATCGTGGTTTCTCCACAAAACTTTGACTTGAGGTATAACCTTGGTGAGTAAAATATGTTCCTTCTTATCCAATATTTGAACAGGAACCTCTTCATACGTTAAATCTTCCGCTATTTCGTCCGGTTCTAACTCAATAATGTGGTTCGGGTCTTTCACATATTTACGTAGCATGGATATGTGAAAAACGTTATGAACACGAGACATACTTGGCGGTAAAGCGAGTCTATAGGCCACAGTTCCTACTCGATCGAGGATTAAAAATGGGCCGATGAATCGAGGATTGAGCTTTCCTCTCTTTCCAAATCTCGTAACTCCTTTCCATGGAGCAACACGTAACAACACATGATCTCCTATATCGAATTCCACGTCCTTTCGATGAAGATCAGCATAACTCTTTTGTCGATCTTGTGAGGTTTTTATACGTTTCCGGATCGTTTGAATCTTTTCCGTAGTCATACGTACCAAATCCGGTCCCAACAACGTTGCTTCACCCACCTCATCCCAACATACTGGAGAACGACACTTTCTTCCATACAACGCCTCGAACGGAGCCATGCCAATACTTGCTTGATAACTGTTGTTGTAGGAAAACTCCACCAATGGTAAGAACTTGTCCCAACTTCCCTTGAAATCAAGGACACAGAGTCTTAATAGATCTTCAAGAGTTTGAATAGTCCTTTCTGACTGTCCGTCCGTTTGAGGATGATATGCCGAGCTAAATCGTAAATCTGTGCCCATAGCTTTTTGCAAACTAACCCAAAATCGCGAAGTGAATCTTGGGTCTCGATCAGAAACTATGGATACTGGCATACCATGCAATCTTACAACCTCGTTTATGTACATACGAGCAAGACGTTCAAGTGTATAAGTTTCTCGTATTGGTAAGAAATGAGCAGACTTGGTCAATCTATCAACAATGACCCAAATCACATCTATGCCTTGAGAAACTTTGGGAAGACCAGTAACGAAATCCATGGTAATGTGCTCCCACTTCCATTCTGGAATTTCAAGTGGTTGCAATGGTCCTTTTGGTATTTGATGCTCCGCCTTGACTCGTTGACACGTTAGACACCTTGAGATAAAAAACGCTATCTCTCTCTTCATATTGCCCCACCAAAATGTATGTCGAAGATCATGATACATTTTGGTACTCCCAGGATGGATTGCAAACGGTGTGTTGTGCGCCTCCATCATGATTTTATACTTTAAATCAGGGTCATTAGGAACACAAAGTCTGGAGTTGACTCGAAGTATTCCTTCTTCATCGATTCTTGCTTCCGGTATCGCACCTTCTTGTACTTTCTTCCTCATACGCATCAGCTCCGGATCTGTAACTTGAGCAGCTTTAATTTTATCAATTAAAGTCGGTTCTACTCGTATATTCGCCATCATAATGTGGGTCCTTGGAGTCTTTATCTCTATCTCCATCCTTTGCAAGTCATCCAAAATGGGCCTTTGCGTTGATAATATTGCACTCGCACCCGTATATGACCTTCTACTCAATGCGTCAGCTACTACGTTCGCTTTTCCAGGATGGTATTGGATGGTATGATCATAATCTTTCAACAGTTCAAGCCAACGTCGTTGTCGCATGTTGAGTTCCTTTTGAGTGAATAAATATTTGAGGCTTTTATGATCCGTAAAGATCTCCACTTTCTCTCCATACAAGTAATGCCTCCAAATTTTAAGTGCGAAGACAACAGCTGCTAACTCTAGGTCATGAGTAGGATAATTTCTCTCATATTCTTTGAGTTGTCGTGAGGCATAGGCTATGACTTTCCCATGTTGCATGAGAACACATCCTAACCCTTTGCCCGAAGCATCACTGTAGATGACAAATCCCTCCGAACCAGATGGTATTGTCAGAACAGGTGCTGAAATGAGTCTCCTCTTGAGTTCTTGAAAACTCTTCTCACATTCCTCGCTCCAACCGAACTTTGTATCTTTCCGAGTCAGCTGAGTTAGTGGAGTAGCGATTCGAGAAAACCCTTCTACGAATCTCCGATAATAACCAGCTAAGCCGAGAAAGCTACGTACTTCGGTCACTGATTTAGGTTGCTCCCAGCTTTGAATAGCTTCAATCTTTGCTGGGTCAACAGATATTCCATGACTTGATACCACGTGCCCAAGGAATGCTACTTCCTCAAGCCAGAA
Organism: Panax japonicus; assembly: GCA_020205505.1. Taxonomy (NCBI): domain Eukaryota; kingdom Viridiplantae; phylum Streptophyta; class Magnoliopsida; order Apiales; family Araliaceae; genus Panax; species Panax japonicus. The sequence continues at coordinate 125,442 of JAINUV010000029.1, forward strand.
CTCGCATTTCTTCAACTTGGCATAAAGCTTGTATTCACGAAGCTTTTGGAGTATTAGCCTCAAGTGTTCCTCATGATCTTCACGGCTTTTGGAATAAATAAGGATGTCATCAATAAAGACGACCACAAAGTGATCCAAATATTCCTTGAATACTCGGTTCATCATATCCATGAAGGCAGCAGGAGCATTAGTCAATCCAAAGGACATGACTAGGAATTCATAATGCCCGTACCGAGTTCTGAAAGCCGTCTTTGGAATGTCATCGGTTCTAATCTTCAATTGGTGATATCCAGAACGAAGATCAATCTTTGAAAAGAATTTGGCTCCTTGCAACTGGTCAAACAGGTCATCAATACGTGGCAATGGATACCTATTTTTGACGGTGACATGATTTAACTCCCGATAATCAATACAAAGTCGCATACTCCCATCTTTCTTCTTCACGAATAGAACAGGAGCACCCCAAGGAGAAGTACTAGGACGAATAAAGCCAATGTCTAACAATTCCTGCAGTTGAGTCTTTAACTCCTGAAGTTCAATAGGAGCCATTCGATATGGGGCTTTGGAAATGGGTTTTGTACCGGGTTCAAGGTCGATACAAAATTCAATTTCACGCTCTGGGGGTAGGCCAGGAAGTTCTTCAGGGAATACGTCAGGGAATTCATTAACAATAGAAATATTATTCAAAACTGACGTATTTTTGTTTAGATCTGTGACATGAGCTAAGAAAGCTTGACATCCGTTTTTTAATAAACGAATAGCTTTATGGATTGAGATGACAGTGATTGATTTTAATGGTTTGGTTGTTTGAATTCGCATAATAGGTCGATTAGGAATATGAAAGCTAACAACCTTACGAAAACAATCAATTTTTGCATGATGAGTAGTTAACCAATCAATCCCTAGAATTACATCAAATGCAAGTATTTTTAATGAAATAAGATCGACAGGTAATGCGTGGGTACCAACTTGAACCAAACAAGACTTATAAACCGTGGATGTAATGAAGTTTTCTCCCAACGGAGTTTCCACAGATAAGTCAAAGTCTAATTTCTCCGGAGTCAAATTTAATCGTTGAGCGCAAGTAGGAGAAATAAAAGAATGGGTAGAACCGGTATCAAATAAAGTGTAGACTTCGCTAGAGTTTATGATAAGCTTACCCGTGATGACCTCATGCGGGTTCCTTGCTTTCTGGGAGGTCACAACAAACGCTCTCCCTTGCACTACCGGCTTTGACTTTTCTGGGACAGCATTTGGTGCCTCCATCCTAGTTGAATTTGTCTTCGGTGAACGACAAAATCGGGCCAAATGGCCTTCTCTTCCACAATTATAACATGCTTTGGACGGCATCGCGCAATTTGGACTGATGTGTCCCTCCCCTCCGCATTTGAAGCATATGATAGGTGGTCTTTCTCCTTCCTTAACAACGGTTGCTGGTGCTAACGTCTTTCCATCATTGTTGAATCTTCTCTTCTTGAAATGTCCATTCTTATTGTTTTGGCCCTGATTACCACCAAAGTGGTTACCATTTCTGGCCTGATGATTTCCTCCACGCTTGTTGTCACCGCTTCGATGACTGCTCTCACTGGTATTATCATTTTGCCGGCTGCTCTCTTTTGATTGCGTTGACTCGTTATCGCGCTCTACCAACTGAGCCCTATTTACAACATCAGAATACAAACACAGTTTATGAGAAATAAGATGTTGACGTATCTCCGGCTTCAAACCTCTTAAAAATAATCGTGCCATTCTCTCTTCATTATCCACCAAATGGGACGCAAACAGGGATAACTCCGCAAATTTTGCCTCGTATTGCGACACGGTCATATTATTTTGCTCCAATTTGATAAACTCCACCTCCTTCATTTGACGAATACTTTCAGGAAAGTATTTGTCATTGAACAGCTCTTGGAACTTCTCCCAAGACATCTTCAGTACGGCAGGTTGAGTACGTTTTACCGATTCCCACCAGTAATCTGCCTCTCCGCGCAACATAAAGGCGGCAAAGGGAACCTTTTGCTCCTCGGAGCATCCCAAGACATCAAATATTTTGGTGATCTGCTTTATCCATGCTTCCGCAATAAGTGGTTTTGGCTCTCCCTTAAACTCCGGTGGTCCCAGCTCCTTGAACTGTTTAGCGGTGACCGCCCGAGAATTTCCAGTGTTTCCACCTACATTTTGAACAGGAGCCGCTCTCTCTTGCTGTTGCATGAATTGCATAAAGCCTCTGAACAATCCATCATTCATCATTTGGTCATGAGGATTGTCGCCTTCTTGATGCACATTCTCCTGATTATTGATATGTGGAGACTCAACGGTCTCTTGTGCTCCATTGTTATTCTCAACATTTTCGAAAGTCATTTTCAGATACTGCCACAAAACAAAGATTAATTGACATGTAACATAATATCTCTAAACTTTGACCAACTAATTTAAATACAAAATAAATTTAAGTAGGTCATACTAGCGAAGGAATTCCCCGTCTCTCCCCTCCTAGTTCTAGTCTCACATCTTAGTCAGGGATCATATCCCTAAGCTTTGATACCAACTATGACGCCCCCAAAATTAGGTATACGTCACCCATCTTGAGTCGCCACTTACATGGTACAAAATTCAAATACAACTTACTAATACTACTGTCGTGTATAATACGACAAAATACAACTGTGAGTTTGAATACAATAATTGTCTACTAGAGATCATACAAACTCAAAAGGAGTCCTCAATACAATTATTGTCACACTATTTCACAGAATAGTGAGGACTACTAATGCTATCCTCTGGACCATTACTCCGTTCCCCGACTCGTCCCTGCTATGTTCTCATTTCCTGAAGAGAACAGTGAAAGAAAGGGTGAGCTCAACTAGCCCAGTAAGAAATATTATGACTAAGATAATGCAGAATAAATTATCGTTAGCCTTCAACAGTATTAAACTGATCAAATATAACAACATCAAGTTTAACAGCAGCGGATCAAGCAATCCATTAAAAGAGTCAAGTAGAGAATAGAATCTACTATCTTTTATGATTTAAAAAGTTTTTAATCACTTTTATCGCTGAGACTCAGCTTAATAAATAATCCACATCATCCCTGCACTACGGCCAAGGATACTCATTAGGGTCACGACCACAAATTCCATGCACTACGGGCCAAGGATATTTGTGTATTCATCAATGGTCATGATCATGCCAACAACTGTCCATCAATGCACTACGGCAAATGAGACTTTTACCACATCATTTGTAACATTACGGTCATGATTACACCGAATAATTCCTGGTCATAATCATACCAAGTCCATCCATGCTCTACAGGCCACAGATGACTTTCAAAAATATAAATAAGAGGATGATGACAATGATATAAGAATTCAATAAAACAAGTTCAAGAATTATTTTATCCAGAAATTATTAACGTCCAAATTGTCAACACGATACTGTTTTGTGGTGTAAAATTCAAGAATGCTCAGAAGAATATTTCCATGAAAAGATACTGGATGAAGCGCAAATATCAAGAATATTCCACTAATTTCATGGAGTATAGAAGTCAAAGTTTTATCCAACTGAGTATAATAAAGAATGGAATAACAAAAGAAATCACCATGCATGCGATAGAGACCGCACAAACAGGTTATTCCAGCAGAATAATAATAACGGAACCAGGTCAGGTGAAATTCACACAGACAGGATGTTCCAACAGAATAATAAAGAATAGAACCAGGTCCGGCGTAAAACACACAGACAGGATGTTCCAACGGAATAATAAAGAATGGAACCAGGTCCGGCGTAAAACACACAGACAGGATGTTCCAACGGAATAATAATAAAGACGGAACCAGGTCCGGTGTAAAACACACAGACAGGATGTTCCAACAGAATAATAATAAAGACGGAACCAGGTCCGGTGTAAAACACACAGACAGGATGTTCCAACAGAATAATAGAAGAATGTCACCAAGTATAGGGTAGACCGCGTATACAGGTTATTCCAACAGAATAATAAGAAATGGAATAACAATAGTTCTCTTCATGAATAAGAAAGAATAACACCCCTTACCGTAACAGAAACTGGATATGGGAAAAGAAAAGTTAAGTAGCAGAAAGCTTTTCTTCTATCTCTCTATAGTTTCTCTCTCTAGAGTTCAGTGAATTCGTAAGAAAATAATGAAGGAATGAGCTTCTATTTATAGGAAAATGGAATGCATAGTAACTAATCCATGAACGGTCCAGATTGATTTACTTTAATCTGACGGTCCATATTTAAAGAAAAATCTTTTAAATAAAATATAATATATTCTATTTATATAAAAAGATTTTTACTATGCAAACACTATGCAACACTATGCAACACTATGCATAATAAAATATAATATATTCTATTTATAAAATAACTTTAATAAAGTATTCTGTTTTATATAAAAAGATGTTTCCGTTTTATTACGTTAATAATACGAATAAAACAAAACGTCATTATCGCTATAATAATTCATATTATTAATCGACAATAATTGAATCAAACTGAGCGACTTCTCACATAAATATTAATAATCAATACCGTGTGCTACTATGCAACAACGCGTATTACTGTACTTTTACTACCCAGTAGTTCAACAGTATCAACGGTAAAACTTCCGCCGTTATTTTTAATAAAATATTTTTGTCGTTTTCTCAATTCGACAATAATTCTGTTGTGGGGTCCACCAATAATTTTGCCGTCGTACGAATATTCCCCGACAAAAAGAATATTCCCCGACCAAACGAATATTTTATAACAACTTGCGTACTTTGCAAAATTTATAAATATTACCCACAACTATAACATTATATCAAATTTCTTCCATAATATTCAAAAATACAAATTCATCTTTATTTATAAAAACTGGGGTCTTACAGATTGTGTCCAAAAATGGTGATTTTTGGATGTATAGATTAAGAGTTATGAATTTTATGAGAAACGACTATTTTAAAAGTAACGCCTTATAACTCCTTATGGTTAACTCCAAAATTGATAAAATTTTTATTGGGAGTACATCTATATAATATCAGTGTACTATGTGAATTTCGGAATTTTTGGATAAAAGTACAAATTATGATAAATGTCTAAATATTCGGCAGTTTTAGCCATATAAAAAATAGTAAATGAATTTTAAAAATTCTAAGAAAAATATATGTTCAATATGGGAATATATTCTGCTAAATCCCTGAAAACAAATATTTTTAGAACTGATTTGGTATTTTTCATGAAAATGGACTAGTTATGAATAAATGAGTTAAATATGTTATGTGAAGGAAGAAAATCGGAAAATATGATTTTATAGCTTGAGAATCATATATGTGGTATATGCAGATTTTTGATGAGGGTTTTGGTTATTGGTGATGAAACCTTATAAGTTTGGCATTTTATGATGATTAAATGCATTATTTAGTAAAGTGTAAACAGTTAAAATAAATTGTTTATAAGTTTAAGAAATGTTATTCTTTCAATATCATTATACCGAAATATTGGTATGAATTTTATTGTAGAATTTCTACCTTTTTGTGTCAGGATTACTATTCATAAGTTACTATTCACGAGTTAATATTCATGGGTACTATTCACTACAAAATTGGTTTCTTTTTCTAACCAAATTATAGTTGATTTATGAATATTACTCTGGAGATTAAAACTATATATTGATTATATTGATTTTATTATTATATATAATATTTTTATAACCCTGATGTTGAAATTCTCTTTCACTGGAGTGTAAAGATGAGTAGATTATTGGTATGATCATGACTAGGGTTCTCTTTGGCCAGTAGTGAAAAGTTGAATTGTGACTGATATGATCATGACCATTGAATTTATAATTGAATATCTTTAGCTTAAGTGCAAAGGTGAATTGATCAACATGATTATAATTATTGTTTATATAAATTTTGAAATGATTATATATTTCTTTGAGATATTAACATCTTTGGCCTGTAGTGCAAAGATGAATTATTGATGAATATCTTTGGCCAGTAGTGCAAAGATGAACTGTTAATGAATATCTTTGGCCCGTAGTGCACAGATGACCTATTATTGAATATCTTTGGCCAGTGGTGCGAAGATGAACTGTGGATGAATATCTTTGGCCCGTAGTGCAAAAATGAATTTATTAGTATGATTAGGAACAAGAACTGTGAGTTGGTATAACCATAATCTTTGATGTTTCAGGTAAAGACATGTGATGAAAATTATATTCGTCCTGGGTACGAAGAGGAATTTAGAATCACAATTATGATCTTGAGATATTCATATAATTGTAGAAAGGAACTGTTGATTGATGTTACAGGGATAAAACATTGTTGGTGGACTTTTAACATGGAGAAGGTAATAGACTGTATTGTCTATTTGACTCTTCTAATGGATTGCTCGTTCTGCTGCAACTATGGTTGAAATTTTTATCATCTACCATATGTTCTAAATCTCTGATTTGTTATTGATGAAGACTATTGATAATTTAATTATCTTTAGTCATGATAATCTTTACTGAGCTAGTTGTGCTCACCCTTTTGCTTCACAATTCCTTTCAGGTAATAAAAATGTAGCTGGGTAGAGCGGGGGTAACAAGGGAATAGAACGGTGGTCTCTAGCTGTGGAGTTCTCCCTAAATAGTATAGACACGTGTGTTGTATACATCTTTTAGTAGTTATATTTGGTGAATCATATAGGGAGAGGCGAACCCAACGTTGGAAGGGTGTTTTGCCACTTTTATACAAGATGTCTAATGACATACAACATCGTGTCATCATAGGACAGGGTTGTGCTCATCCACTTTCTGAGTATATTTACGAGCACTACCTATATAATCTTGGTGTTTGTTTGAAGTATAATTCTCAATTTGAGACAGTGGAGATAATGATAAGTTAAGAGAAGACTCACCATTGGGAAGAATATGATAGTAATCTTCTCGTTTTTCTTTGGGGTCTATTGGGTCAACCAAGGATAATTCTGTGGCTATATAATATCTATCATAACCTAGAAACATGGCCTCCCATGTACGAAGATTTCCTTGAGCACTTCCCAAAAATTCTAATTTCTAAAATAATTTTTGACTATACCTTTATGTAAGGTGTCAATGTGATGTGCTATCCACGATTGGGACATGAGTCATAGTTGGTATATATTTTTATCCAAACTCACAACATATGTGTTGTTGTATTTTGTACAACAATTGTTGTAATAAAGTTGTAGTTATTTTTTGTACCATGTATTTGGCGACTCGGAATGGGTTGGATGGAATGGACCTATTTTGGGGTCTTCACATTTTACGCTGGACCTGATTCCTTCTTTATTATTATGTTGGAATATCCTGTCTGTGTGTTTTACGCCGGACCTGATTCTGTTATGTATTATTCTGTTAGAATAACCTGCCTGTGCGGTCTATCACATGCCTGGTGATTTCTTTTGTTATTCCATTCTTTATTATACTTAGTTGGTTAAAGTTTTGACTTCTATACACCATGAAATTAGTGGAATATCCTTGATATTTGCGCTTCATCCAGTATCTTTTCATGAAAATATTCTTCTGAGCATTCTTGAATTTTACTCTACAAAGCACTATCATGTTGACAATTTGAACGTTATTAGTTCCTGGATAAAATAATTCTTGAACTTATTTTATTGAATTCTTATATCATTGTCAACATCCTCATGTTTATCTTTTGTTGAAAGTCATCTGTGGCCTATAGTGCATAGATGGACTTGGTATGATTATGATCAGGGATTATTCGGTGTAATCATGACCGTAATATTACAAATGATGTGGTAAAAGTCCCCATTGGCCCGTAGTGCATTGATGGACAGTTGTTGGCATGATCATGACCATTATTGAATACACAAATATTCTTGGCCCGTAGTGCATGGATAATTATGGTCGTGATATGAAAGAATATCCTTGGCCGTAGTGCAGGGGTGATTCGATGATGTGGATTATTTATTAAGCTGAGTCCCAGCGATAAAAGTGATGAAAAACCTTTTAAATCATAAAAGATAGTAGATTTTATTCTCTACTTGACTCTTTTAATAGATTGCTTGTTTCGTTGTAGTTAAACTTGATGGTTGTTATATTGTATCAGTTTAACACAGTTGAAGGCTAACGATAATATAATCTGCATTATCTTAGTCATAATATTTCCTACTGGGCTAGTTGAGCTCACCCTTTTACTTTTATTGTTCTCTTCAAGAAATGAGAACGTAGTAGGGACTAGTCGGGGAACGGAGTGACGGACCAGATGATATCATTAGTAGTCCTCACTATTCAGTGAAATAGTGGAAAATAAATGTAATAATACTGAATTTAAGTTTGAATATTGTCTAGACGACAATATTTGTATTAAAACTCACAGCTTATGTTTTGTCGTACTTTACACAACACTTGTATAATTAAGTTGTATTTGTATTCCGTACCATGTATCTGGCGACTCAAGATGAGTGATGTATACCTATTTTGGGGGCGTCACAGTTGGTATCAAAGCTTAGGGATATGATCCCTGGCTAAGATGTGAGACTATAACTAGGAGGGGAGAGACGGAGAATTCCTTCGCTACTATGATCTACCTAAGTTTATTTGGTATTTAATTGGTCATTCAGAGTGTAGGGATAATATGTTTCATGTCAATTAACCCTTGTCTTGTGGCAGTATTTGAAAATGGCATCCGAGAATGTTGAGAATATCAATGGAGCACAAGAGACTGTTGAGTCTCCACAGATCAATAACCAGGACAATGTGCATCAGGAAGGCGACAATCCTCATGCAAACAACAACACTGACCAAATGATGACCGATGAAATATTCCGAGGCTTTATGAAATTCATACAACATCAGGCGTGAGCGGCTCCTGTCCAAAATACAGGTGGAAACACTGGTAACTCTCGGACGGTCACCGCCAAACAGTTCAAGGAGCTGGGACCACCAGAGTTTATTGGAGAGCCAAAACAACTTAAGGCGGAAGCATGGATAAATCAGATAACCAAGATATTTGATGTCTTGGGATGCTCTGAGGAACAAAAGGTTCCCTTCACCACCTTTATGTTGCGTGAAGAGGCTGATTACTGGTGGGAATCTGTAAAACGTACCCAGCCTGACGCACTCAAGATGTCTTGGGAGAAGTTCCAAGAGCTGTTGAACGACAAGTACTTTCCCAAAAGTATTCGTCACATGAAGGAGGTGGAGTTTATCAAGTTGGAACAAAACAATATGACCGTGTCGCAATAGGAGGCTAAATTTGCGGAGTTATCCCGGTTTGCATCCTATTTGGTTGATAATGAGGAACAAATGACCCGAATGTTTTTAAGAGGTTTAAAATCAGAGATACGACAATATCTTATTTCTTATAAACTATATTTGTATTCAGATGTTGTAAATAGGGCTCAGTTGTTGGAGCGCTATAACGAGTCAACCCAACTAAGAGAAAGCAACCGACAGAATGAAAATACCAGTGGTAATAGTCATCGAAGCGGTGACAACAAACGTGGAGAGAATCAACACGCCAGAAATGGTAACCACTTCGGCGGTAATCATAGCCAAGACAATAAAAATGGACATTTCAAGAAAAGGAGATTCAACAATGACGGAAAGACGTCAGCACCAGCACCCATTGTTAAGGAAGGAGAACGACCACCTATCATATGCTTCAAATACGGAGGGGAGGGACACATCAGTCCAAACTGTGCGATGCCGTCCAAAGCATGTTATAATTGTGGAAGAGAAGGTTACTTTGCTCGATTTTGTCGTTCACCGAAGACAAATTCAGCTTGGATGGAGGCACCAAAGGCCGTCCCAGAAAAGTCAAAGTCAGTAGTGCAAGGGAGAGCGTTTGTTGTGACCTCCCAGAAAGCAAGGAACCCGAACGAGGTTATCACGGGTAAGCTTATCATAAATTCTAGTGAAGTCTATACCTTATTTGGTACCGGTTCTACCCATTCTTTTATTTCTCCTACTTACGCTCAACGTTTAAATTTGACTCCTGAGAAATTAAACTTTGACTTATCTGTTGAAACTCCATTAGGAGAAACCTTCATTACATCCACTGTTTATAAGTTTTGTTTGATTCAAATCGGTAGCCGCACGTTACCTGTCGATCTTATCTCCTTAAAAATACTTGCATTTGACGTCATTCTAGGGATTGATTTGTTAACTAATCATCATGCTAAAATTGATTGTTTTCGTAAGGTTGTTAGCTTTCATATTCCTAATAAACCTATTATGTGAATTCAAATGACTAAACCATTAAAATCAATCACGGTCATCTCAAGCCATAAAGCTATTCGTTTATTGAAAAATGGATGTCAAGCTTTCATAGCTCATGTCACGGATTTAAACAAAAATACGTCAGATTTGAAGGATATTTCTATTGTTAATAAATTTCCTGATGTATTTCCTGAAAAACTTCCTGGCCTACCCCCAGAGCGTGAAGTTGAATTTTGTATCGACCTTGAACCCGGTACAAAACCCATTTCCAAAGCCCCATATCGAATGGCTCCTATTGAACTTCAGGAGTTAAAAACTCAATTGCAGGAATTCTTAGACATTGGTTTCATTCGTCCTAGTACGTCTCCTTGGGGTGCTCCTGTTCTATTCGTGAAGAAGAAAGATGGGAGTATGCGACTTTGTATTGATTATCGGGAGTTCAATCATGTCACCATCAAAAATAAGTACCCATTGCCACGTATTGATGACCTGTTTGATCAGTTACAAGGAGCACAATTTTTTTCAATGATCGATCTTCGTTCTGGATATCATCAGCTGAAGGTTAAAACTGAGGATATTCCAAAGACTGCCTTCAGAACTCGGTACGGGCATTATGAATTCTTAGTCATGTCTTTTGGATTGACTAATGCTCCTGCTGCCGTCATGGATATGATGAACCGAGTATTCAAGGAATATTTGGATCACTTTGTGGTCGTCTTTATTGATAACATCCTTATTTATTCCAAAAGTCGTGAAGATCATGAGCAACACTTGAGGCTGATATTCCAAAAGCTTCGTGAATATAAGTTTTCTGCCAAGTTAAAGAAATGCGAGTTCTGGCTTGAGGAAGTAGCATTCCTTGGGCACGTAGTATCAAGTCATGGAATATCCGTTGATCCGGCAAAGATTGAAGCTATTCAAAGCTGGGAGCGACCCAAATCAGTGACCGAAGTACGTAGCTTTCTCGGTTTAGCTGGTTATTATCGGAGATTCGTGGAAGGATTTTCTCGAATCACTACTCCATTAACTCAGCTGACTCGAAAAGATATAAAGTTCGTTTGGAGCGAGGAATATGAGAAGAGTTTTCGAGAACTCAAAAGGAGACTCATTTCAGCACCTGTTCTGACAATACCATCTGGTTCGGAGGGATTTATCATCTACAGTGATGCTTCGGGCAAAGGGTTAGGATGTGTTCTCATGCAACATGGGAAAGTCATAGCCTATGCCTCAAGTCAACTCAAAGAATATGAGAGGAATTATCTTACTAAGGATCTAGAGTTGGCAGCTGTTGTATTCGCACTTAAAATTTGGAGGCATTACTTGTATGGAGAGAAAGTGGAGATCTTTACGGATCATAAAAGCCTCAAATATTTCTTCACTCAAAAGGAACTCAATATGCGACAATGACGTTGGCTTGAATTGTTGAAAGATTATGATCATACCATCCAATACCATCCTGAAAAAGCGAACGTGGTAGCTGATACATTGAGTAGAAAATCATATACGGGTACGAGTGCAATATTCACAACACAAAAGCCCATTTTATGTGACTTGCAAAGGATGGAGATATAGTTAAAAACTCCAGAGACCCATAGGATGATGGCGAATATACGAGTAGAATCGACTTTAATTGATAAAGTTAAAGTTGCTCAAGTTACAGATCCGAAGTTGATGCGTATGAGGAAGAAAGTGCAAGAAGGTGCTATGCCGGAAGGAAGAATCGATGAAGAAGGAATACTTCGAGTCAACTCCAGACTTTGTGTTCCTAACGACCCTAATTTAAAGTATAAAATCATGATTGAGGCGCACAACACACCGTTTGCAATCCATCCTGGGACTACCAAAATGTATTGTGATCTTCGTCATACATTTTGGTGGAACAATATGAAGAGAGAGATATCGCTATTTATCTCAAGGTGTCTAATTTGTCAACGAGTTAAAACGGAGCATCAAGTACCAAAAATTCTATTGCAACCACTTGAAATTCCAGAATAGAAGTGGGAGCACATTAACATGGATTTCGTTACCGGTCTTCCCAAAGTTTCTCAAGGCATAGATGCGATTTGGGTCATTGTTGATAGATTGACCAAGTCTGCTCATTTCTTACCGATACAAGAAACTTATACACTTGAACGTCTTGCTCGTATGTACATAAACGAGGTTGTAAGATTGCATGATATGTCAGTATCCATAGTTTCTGATCGAGACCCAAGATTCACTTTAAGATTTTGGGTTAGTTTGCAAAAAGTTATGGGCACGAATTTACTATTTAGCTCGGCATATCATTCTCAGACGGACGGGCAGTCGAAGAGGACGATTCAAACTCTTGAAGATATATTAAGACTCTGTGTCCTTGACTTCAAGGGAAGTTAGGACAATTTCTTACCATTGGTGGAGTTTTCCTACAACAACAGTTATGAAGCAAGTATTGGCATGGCTCCATTCGAGGCGTTGTGTGGAAGAAAGTGTCGTTCTCCAGTATGCTGGGATGAGGTGGGTGAAGCAACGTTGTTGGGACCAGAGTTGGTACTTATGACTACGGAAAAGATTCAAATGATCCGACAACGTATAAAAACCTCACAAGATAGACAAAAGAGTTATGCTGATCTTCATCGAAAGGACGTAGAATTCGATATTGGAGATCATGTGTTGTTACGTGTTACTCCATGGAAAGGAGTTATAAGATTTGGAAAGAGAGAAAAGCTCAATCCTCAATTCAATGGCCCATTTTTAATCCTCGATCGAGTAGGAACTGTGGCCTATAGACTTGCGTTACCGCCAAATATGTCTAGTGTTCATAACATTTTTCAAATATCCATGCTACGTAAATATGTGAAAGACCCGAACCACATTATTGAGTTAGAACCGAACGAAATAGAGGAAGATTTAACGTATGAAGAGGTTCCTGTTAAAATCTTGGATAAGAAGGAACATATTCTACGCTCTAAGGTTATACCTCAAGTTAAAGTTTTGTGGAGAAATCATGATGTTGAGGAAATGACCTGGGAGTTAGAATCTGAAATGAAATCAAAGTATCCTCACCTCTTCAAAATACTAGGTACGCACCCTAATTTTGAGGACGAAATTTCATAAGAAGGGGAGGTTGTAAGACCCCAACTTTTTGAATAAAGATTAAATTTTCTCGAAATATATTTTTGAATATTATGGTGTGGATTTGATATAATGTTATAGTTGTGGGTAATATTTAAAAATTTTGCAAAGTATGCAAGTTGTTTTATAATATTCGATTGGTCGGGGAATATTCGTTTTAATAGGGAATATTCGTACAACGACACAATCATTGGTGGACCCCCCACAACGAAATTATTGTCGGATTAAGAAAATAACAAAAATACTTTATAAAAATAACGGCGGAAATTTTACCGTTAACTGTTGAACTACCCGGTAGTAAAAATACAATAATACGCATGGTTTCCTAGTAGCACACGGTATTGATTATTGATGCTTACGTGAAAAGTCACTCAGTTATACTCAATTATTGCTACAGTAATTGCTGCATCATATCTCTCATATTATTGATTCGATTATTGTCATAGTATCATCTGCATAATATGTTATTTTATTAAATCAATAATTGAGACGACAAAGTTATTCATATTATTAAATTGCAATATTTACAATGTCAAGAAGTTATGTCAAGGAGAGGTTTGGTCACCTAATTGCGCGCCAATAGGGAGAAATCCTTATTGGAAAGCCCCCTCTTTCCTGGGAACGACCTGGTTGATAAATATTGTGAGTTATAATATTAATGATGAATGTTATTAAAATTAAAGTTGTGTTCGTAGTTGAATTTGGAGACGCGGACGTGATATTTGAGTCCGGAACGATGAAATTAGTAAACATAGTCTATAAACACAAAATTTTTCGGAATTCACTATTTGGTGAAAAAGTCAACAGTTGACTTTTTTGGGAAAAGTCAAATTTTAAAATTTTAAAATTTATATTTTTGATAAAAATGGTTTCATTGTGTTGAAATTATTTGTGTTAGTGAAAATCGACAATTATTTCGATAACAATTGATGTCTAGAGGTTATATTGACCAATCGGGTATTTAACCGGATAAATGAGCAATTGATTGCTATTATTTCACATTATTATAACTATTTGTTCACATGTATATACTATTTTTTCACATTCTTGTTACTATTAGGGGAGTTGGTGCAAGATTGATAATACTTGCATGACTAAGTTAAAAATGGAGGTATAGATGGAGGTACTATACTGTAATTCGTATTTGCACATGTCTAGAACTATTGATTCACATAATTTACTATTGAATCACATTATTTACTATTAGGGGAGGTGGTGCAAGTTTGATAATACTTCCATGACTATATTAAAAATAAAGGAAAAGTTGGAGGTATTGTACTGAAATTTTTCGATCCCCAAAACGTGCAATTATCAAAACTATATTTTTCTATAAATAAAAGCTCATTCTTCCTTTATTTCTCACCAATTCATAAAAGCTTTAGAGCGATTATTATAGAGAGAAATTATAGAAAGAAGAAGAGAAGTCTGCTACCTCACTATTCTAGTATCCAGTTTTTCTAAAGGTATGGAGTATTATTTTTTTCTTATTTATGAAGAGAACTTCTGTTATTCCATTCTTTATTATTCTGTTGGAATAACCTGTATACACGGGCTACCCTATACTTGGTGAAATTCTTCTGTTGTTCCATTCTTTATCATTCTGTTGGAACATCCTGTCTATGCGTTCTACGCCGGACCTGGTTCCGTCTTTATTATTCTGTTGGAATATCCTGTCTGTGCGTTTTACGCCGGACCTGATTTATCTTTATTATTCTGTTGGAATATCCTGTCCGTGTGTTCTACGCCGGACCTGATTCCGTCTTTATTATTCTGTTGGAATATTCTGTCTGTGCGTTTTACGCCGGACCTGATTCCGTCTTTATTATTCTATTGGAATATCTTGTCTGTGCATTTTACGCCGAACCTGATTTCGTTATATATTATTCTGTTAGAATAACCTACCTGTGCGGTCTATCGCATGCCTGGTGATTTCTTTTGTTATTCCATTCCTTATTATACTTAGTTGGTTAAAGTTTTGACTTCTATACTCCATGAAATTAGTGGAATATCCTTGATATTTGCGCTTCATCCAGTATCTTTTCATGGAAATATTCTTCTGAGCATTCTTGAATTTTACTCTACAAAGCAGTATCATGTTGAAAATTTGGACGTTATTAGTTCCTGGATAAAATAATTCTTGAACTTGTTTTATTGAATTCTTATATCATTGTCATCATCCTCATGTTTATATTTTGTTGAAAGTCATATGTGGCCTATAGTGCATAGATGGACTTGGTATGATTATGACCAGGGATTATTCGGTGTAATCATGACCGTAATATTACAAATGATGTGGGAAAAGTCCTCATTGGCCCGTAGTGCATTGATGGACAGTTGTTGGCATGATCATGACCATTATTGAATACACAAATATTCCTGGCCCGTAGTGCATGGATAATTATGGTCGTGCTACTAAAGAATATCCTTGGCCGTAGTTCAGGGGTGATTCGATGATGTGGATTATTTATTAAGCTGAGTCCCAGCGATAAAAGTGATGAAAAACCTTTAAAATTATCAAATATAGTAGATTTTATTCTCTACTTGACTCTTTTAATGGATTGTTTGTTCCTCTGCAGTTAAACTTGATGGTTGTTATATTGTATCAGTTTAGCACTGTTGAAGGCTAACGATAATATATTCTGCATTATATTAGTCATAATATTTCCTACTGGGCTAGTTGAGCTCACCCTTTACTTTTATTGTTCTCTTCAGGAAATGAGAACTTAGCAGGGACTAGTCGGGGAACGGAGTGACAGACCAGATGATAGCATTAGTAGTCCTCACTATTCAGTGAAATAGTGGAAAATAAATGTAATAATATTGAATTTGAGTTTGAATATTGTCTAGACGAAAATATTTGTATTAAAACTCACATCATATGTTTTGTCGCAATTTACACGACAGTTGTATAATTAAGTTGTATTCGTCTCTCCCCTCCTAGTTCTTGTCTCACATCTCAGCCAGGGATCATATCCCTAAGCTTTGATACCAACTGTGACGCCCCCAAAATAGGTATACATCACCTATTCTGAGTCGCCAAATACATGGTACAAAAACAAATACAACTTCATTAAACTGTGAGTTTAAATACAAATAGAGAGTATAAAAACTCAAAAGGAGTCCTCATTACAATTATTGATACAATATTTTAAAAATAGTGAGGACTGCTAAAACAACTTTCTAGAACCATCACTCCGTACCCCGACTAGTTCTTGCTATGTTCTCACCTCCTGAGAAGAAAAATGGAACAAAAGGGTGAGCTCAACTAGCCCAATAAAGAACATTATGACTAAGATAATATACAACAAATTATCATTAGTCTTCAATAGGGAATAATCTGATAAAATATAATAGACAACAAGTTTTAGATCAACAACTGCAGCGAAAAATAACAATCCATTAGAAGAGTCAAGTAGAGAAAGAATTCTACTATCTTCTAAGATTTAAAAGTACATCATCAATATTTTATCACTGTAACATCAATCAATATACATCTTGAATCAAATATTCATCTTTGCACTACAGGCCAAAGATATTCATTTATATCACCAGTTGGTTATGTTCATCTCAACACCTGTTCATTTTTGCACTACGGGCCAAAGATATTCATTAGGTAATCATTCATCTTTACACTACAGGCCAAAGATATTCATTTGTATCATCATTTAGGACTGAGGATGATGAAAAATATTTTAAAGAAAACGAATCCAGTGAGATAACAGATCAAATATTAAGGATTCGTATTACAGTTTATCCAAGTTCAATAATATTCCGAAATAACCAATTTTGAAGCAGAATTCAAAAATAATGATCAAAACATGGATACAATCAAAGATAGTAACCATAATACACAACTTGGACAAAAAGAAGAAAATTTTATTTTTCGGTGAATAGTGCCGTATTCTTGAATAATGTCGTATACGTGAATAGTGATGTATACGTGAATAGTGTCGTATACGTGAATAGTAACCCCGACACAAAAAGTTTCAAATTTGATAAAAAGTTCATACAAATATTTTGGCATAATGATATTGAAAAAAATATCATTTAAGAAGAATATAATATCCCTTATCTCAAAATATCAGTACTTCTGATCGGAATATCGGTATAAGGATGAAGGAAACTTGCATTGATTAACAAAAACTCACAAAGTATCTAAATACTCACAAAATACACTCAATAATCTAGAGAGAGAAAGAGAAAAAACTTGTTTCTGGTGTGATTTTCAATTCTAACTTAGCCCTCTATTTATAGAAAAATGTTAGCACGCCGAAGCAGACTTAACCTGCAACCTGATGACTTTACCTGCTACTATTCCCACCCACCACATTTGAATAAAAATCTCAGCACATTTCTTCACTAACCAAGAGTGGGGCCCACCAATTCTAGAATTTTCCACCAAAATGATTTATAACCTGATTTCCGAATCAGCCACCTCTTAAAATTCATAACAAATCATACGCTTATTTTTAACGGTTCAAAATTTGTGGACATATACTCAACTTATATATGTATAACATATCCAAAAATTTCAACGATCTAACGGTTGGATTAAAAATTATAACTCCCGCAATATATCTCAAAAAAATACTGGTTTAATTTTTAATACCTCCAATCCGATAAAATACTAATAAAATACCTCAACATTAATTCCTTCATTTATAACCACATAAATAAATCCATCATTTATATCCACATAAAATAAATATTTCCTTATCATATGAATTAATGATTAATTATTCACAAATAATATTACAGAATCACATTTATGACAACCAGACTGTTCCCGGGAAAGAGGGGGCTTTCCAATAAGGATTTCTCCTTACTGGCGCACAATTAGGTGACCAAACCTCTCCTTGACAGAACTTTCTAGACATTGCCAATAATGTTATCTAATAATATTATTTCAAATAATTTGAATTACTGATCTGATAAAGGAGATACTGTGCAGTGACGATAATTGAAACAACAATAATATAAAATATCAATGCAGCAATTATTGAATCAATAAAATAAAATATTGAACAGTAACTACTGTGACAATTATTGAGTAGTGTCTTCTTACGCAAGGATCAATAATTCAACAATATTGTGCAATACCGTATGCTACTGTGCAACAACGCGTATTACTTTAATTTAACCACCGGGTATTCCAACAGTGTTAACGGTAACAACTACGCCGTTATTCAATTTTGTCGTTTTCTTCATTCGACTGTTATCCGTTATGGGGCCCACAATTGGCTGCGCCGTCGTACGAATATTCCCCGACAGAAAGAATATTCCACCGACAAAATGAATATTTTATAACCATTTACTTATTTTGTAAAATTTTCACCTTTCACCCATAACCAAAGTTATTATATCAAATTAATACCTTATTATTCACAGTAATAAATAAAAGAAATTTGATTTTATTCATTAAAAAATTGGGGTCTTACAACAACTTCCATAAAGATTAGTTAAATGGGTTTAAACCCAAATTTTGATTTCTCTCAAAAATGTATGTGGAAACTATGGAATCCTAAACTTAAAAAGAAACATCTATGACCTATTGATGAGCCTCATTTTGAGATAGAGGGATCGTCATTATCAAACTAACTCATAACGTCCTTATGCTACGTTTGGATTGAAGGAATGAAATAGAGTAGGGAATGGAATAGATGAGGGAATGGAATAAGGAATGGAATGAAATGATTTTTTAATATTCCATGTACATGTTTGGTTGATGTTAGGAATACATCTAAGAATGAAATAAATAATTAGAAAGTGACCTAAATACCCTCAAATGTTCAAATTTAACTTAAATTCAATTTATATTAAAAATTTAACACATATTTCATTCTTAGAAATAAAGGGGTGGGAGTGGGGGTGGGGGTAGGGGTAGGGTGTGTGTGGGTGTGTGGGGGTGGGGTAGGTGGGGTAGGTATGGGTAGGGTGGGGTGGGGTAGGTGAGTAGGTGGGATGGGTAAATAGGGTAGGTGGGTTGGGGTGGGTTGGTAGGGGGTGGGGGTAGATGGGGTGGGGTGGGTTGGTAGGTAAGGTAGGTGGGTTGGGGTGGCTAGGTGGGGGTAGGTTGGTAGGGGGTGGGGTAAGTGGGGTAGGTGGGGTAGGTGGGGTGGGATGGGGTGGGTTGGTAGGTAGGGTAGGTGGGTTGGGGTGACTGGGTGGGGATAAGGGTGGGTGTGGGTGGGTGGGTGGGTGGGTGGGTGGGGTGGGTAAGTGGGTTATGGTGGCTGGGGTGGGGTGGGTATGTAGGGGGTGGGGTAGGTTGGGTGGGGTGGGTTCGTAGGTAGGGTAGGTGGGTTGAGGTGGCTGAGTAGGGGTAGGTTGGTAGGGGGTGAGGGTAGGTGGGATAGGTGGGGTGGGGTAGGTTGGTAGGTAGGATAAGTGGATTGGGGTGGCTGAGTGGGGGTAGGTTAGTAGGGGGTAGGGGGTAGGGGTAGGTGGGGTGGGTGGGTGAGTGGGGTAGATGGGGTGGGTAGGTGGGTGGGTAGGTGGGTGGCATAGGTGGGGTGGATGGATGGGTAGGTGGGGTGGGGTGGGGTAGGTGGGGGTAGGTGGTAGGTGGAGTGGGGTAGATGAGGTGGGTGGATGGGTGGGTGGGTGGGTGGATGGGTGGGGTGGGGTGGGGTGGGGTGGGGTGGGGTGGGGTGGGATGGGGTGGGGTGGGGTGGGGTGGAGTAGGTGGGGTAGGTACGTAAGGGGTGGGGTGGGGTAGGTGGGGTGGGGTGGGGTGGGGTAGGTGGGGGTAGGTTGGTAGGGGGTAGGGTGAGAGTAGGTGGGGGTAAGTTGGTAGGGGTGGGGGTAGGTGGGGTAGGGGAGGGGAGGGGTGGAGTGGGGTGGGGTGGCTGGGTGAGGGTAAGTGGGGTAAATTACGAAGAAATAAAAATATAGAAATTTCGAAGAAATTATCAAATCTCGGCCCCTTCTCTCTCGTCGTTCCCAGATCGATCGAATTGAATGAATATATAAAAAAGCCATATTATATATTTAAGGGTATATTTGTCAATTACTTAAAAATAATGGATGGAATGATTTATTCCTGGCCACCCCTCAAGGAATGAAAATTAAAATTTTAAGTTAACTATCATTCCAGGAGGAATACATTATTCCGTTGGAATAAACAAACCAAACAACATTTTTATCATTCCAATGGAATGATTCATTCCATTCTCCCTCCTATTCCATCGATCCAAACGTCGCATTAATCTTTACAAAATTTTCAAATGACTTGTGTAATGGGGGAGTAGATTGTGTGCCTTGAATCCCTTCTATATTTAGAAAAGCAGAACTGTTGCACAAGATCATACTCCAAGATCATACTCCCTCCGTTTTCAAAATATAAGATCACTTTTTAGACGAATAATCTTATATTTTAGAACGAATTAAATATTATTATTATGCCTAATATTAAACTCTGAGCTATGAAAGAAAGTAACATATGACTCAACAAACAACTCTAGTGTAGGAAAAAAAGGTGAACAAGTTTCTTTCATTTGATTTCTTTACAAAAATGGCAAGCAACTATTAGCGCCGAGTAGTTCCCATAACCTATTTTTTCTCGGTCCAAGCCAAGTATATCTAGCTCTCAATTACATTTATAAAAACAAGCAATGTGTAGCATAAGTAACAAAATTCTGTGAGCCTATAGCTTGGAGTATTGATAGATGAAAAAGTTACCCAATATCAGGTTTCAACCATAGGTTCAGGACCTGATAACTCTGGCCGAGATCTGTTGGACTGGCAAACAGAATTGAAAAGACTGCATGCATGTTTGGAATAGGAACAGAAAGTTACCTGCGACATTAAACCATGGACCTGCTCGACAGTAATCTTTGCACTATCCCGCGTGATCTTGGTAAGTTGAGATTCTTCCTGAAATTCATAAACAGAAGCAAAAGGATAAGGGCAACTATGAACAAAAATAGCACATGAGAGCTCTCTGTCAAAGAAAATTATCAAAGTACAGAGCCGTGTCAATTCAATGGTATTTACAGACTGCTGAGCATAAGAATGAAAAAATAATAGTTAAAAAACATTGTTGCATAAAATAATAGTGATTGTTAAAAATGAAAAAAATAATAGTTAAAAAACAAAAAGACTAACATTGTTGCATAGCTTTAGAAAAGATATATGTAATTCCAATTTCATTTTATTCATCAGTAATACAAAAGTCGGCTAGGCTTCTTTTTGGGTAGATGGATAGTTGGGGGAGGTGAAGATCAGTCTCCCCTCCCCCTACTGTTGGCCAAGGGGATCAAGACATCGCTTGGTCGAATTTCAAATAGTTAGGCTCACTATTGGTTTACAGGCTCAAGGAGACCTTCACTTTGCATACTTTTCATAACCTTATTTATAGTAAAATAAAGAACCAAAAAAAGAAAAAGGGACAGTATAATGACGAGTACTGGGAGACATTAAACACAACAAACCCTAACAGCATAGAACTTCAAGTTCAACAAAAGAACAATCAAATAAATTCAAAAGACCTTACCTAAAAATAACCAAGTAACTTGTCAAAAAAATAAAGCAGAATTTCCTGACAAGTAAAATCTATGCATAGTTGAATAATGAGATTGTTAACTAGCTAATTAACTCCTCAGGGCCACCAAGGGAATTTTGTGAAGTGATTTAGAAAAAAAAATTGAAAAGTTACAAGCTCACTGGATGCAATGTCTTAATGTCTCTATGCTTGTATCTAACAATAGGTTTGATATGCCCCACAAAACTGCCACGTATGATTCCAAGCAGGATCCGGTTAGCATGAAGTTTATTTTTGGGTAAGTTGGTCAATTGGCCAATAGAATACTGACACACATAGAGCATCACTTGCGTGTCAGCACTCTATTGGTCAATTGACCAACTTACTCAAAAATGAACTTCATGCTAACCATTTCCTTCCAAGTATATCATTTCCAAGTATCCTCCAATTAGTATTCAACCTAGGCGTAAGTGAAACTAGGCATAATATTATGGAATACATTTTCACTGACCTCTTTGTTTCTCTGTGGGGGTGCTTTGAAGGGCAAAATGCGTGAATGAGCCAATTGACTTTCAGCTTGCTCCAGCTTTTCGGAAAACTATCAACTGATGGTTTTCCAATGTCATGCAATTTTCTAACAATTTATGCAAATTACTATATCATCAATCAAGAAGCATAAAACACTATGTAAAAGTACCTAAATCTGATATTTGCCCTGCAACGTAGTCTCCATTACCAAGCAAAGGAGAAGAAGAGAGGGTATTCACCCAATACTTATTCCACAGCAGATCCAATAGGTGGCAATCAAGAGATGACTTGAAATATGTGATGTCCAATGAATAATACTGCATTAATGGAGATGGAAAAGTTGGCGAATGAAACCAAGAGTTTCTAAAGAAGCACACTTGACAAACATAATAACCTGTTTACTGTGCACTCCAAAGTCTTCAATCTTGTTCGGAGGAATGGTCTGGTATTCAGAGACAGGATCATATCCTTCTGGGTATGTCCGAAATGCCCCAATTTCAACTTTTCCAACTGAAACAGTTCGTGTTGGATCAATAATAACTGCCAAGAAAGGCTCCTGAAATTGTTGGTTGAGCATTTGTGTTGAAACATCGATACCAGAAAGCCAGCATCCATAACCAGGATGAGAATGGTACCATCCAACAACGTTCTCCAACCGTCCTGCCTACAACAGAAGAATTCAAGAAATGATGGGTCATACACTGAGGTTCAATGAGCACCCACAAAGCTAAATTATTAGGACAGACATTCCTTCAACCTCCATAAACTATTTATGAACAATGGCAAACGTGAAAATAGGTACTTCAAACAAGTGCTTATAGCTGACAAGAGCACCTGCATATAACTTTTAGTAATGCAGCCTCATGAAATGTAATAGTAGTGATGTCAGTATGTCACCGAGTTTCAAGGATAGATAAACTAGCTCTTAAAGAAGTAATAGTTAAAACTAGCTACCGGTATACATGTCTGCTAATATGCTACAGAACTATCCCAGCACACGCATAGGGATTCAATAGTGAAACGGAGTTGCTTTCAATGTAATGATTAAACTTTTTCCAGTGATATTTAAGAAAATAAAATAAAGTTCACATATTTGCACAGAATTTCTAGAACTTATGACAGACTTATCAGAAGAGGCCGGCAATCAGCCTATAAAAGAGTTTAACTAAGAAGAGTTCCACATGTTGGAATTGTAGCTTCGTAGAGTCAAGATTGTTGTTGAAGACATGACACAGGTGATCCCTGTCCTTAAGGTTTTTATCGTCCCCACCACGATCGGTTTGCTAAGAGTTACAAACCATATACCTCCAGGATATATGTCAAGCCTTGGTGAATAATCTGTGATAACAATTCACAGAAAATTCTAATTGAACACTATTTTGTAGTAGTTATTTGTTTGTAAAAAGAATGAAGAAGATAGAAGAAAAGTTCATTTATGCAAATCTTCCATGTAACTTCTCTAAATACCATATGCATATCTCTTATGTATATATATCAGCCAGGTTCTAAAACGGACTAAGCGTGCAGACTATTTGGCGGACTCATCAAAAAAAAAGCACGCAGGTCATTTGAAAGATCCGGGTCAAAATGAAAGAAACAAACCCAGATTGGACTCTTGGGGTGTGAAAAAAGAAATGCTTAGAATTTGATGGAAAGAGAGGAGTTGGGTGGGGTTTACTAAAAACTCTTCTTTCTGTTCTGCCGCTTCGTCATCTTCCCTCTCACACTTCCAAGCTTTCTCTGTAAATCTGTTTCCCCGATTCTCTCTCCATCTTCCATCTTCTCTTTCCCCGATTCTCTCTCCCTCACTCACAAAGAGCCGAGTCAAAAACGCTGCTCCGTATATATATTTAGGTTCTTGTTCGGTGTTCGATTTTGAATAAAAAGTTCAAGAAGTGAGATCTTCAATTAGGTTATGCTCGGATTAAGGTGAGAATCATGGGTTTCTTCTTACATTTAAGTTTAATTATGTTGGAGAGAGGAAATTTCCTAACTTGAACCATCGATTTTTACGGTGCGGTTTATGCGTTTTTTTCCTTCTAAATTTTTATTTTATAAAAAGATTCAGTTTTAGAAAGTTAGCCATTAGTTTTATTTTGTAATGGACTTTAATATAATTTGTTCTTGAGATGACACTTTAGTGATTTGTTTTGTTGGAAACTATGTTTACTAGGATAAAAAATTGGTGAATTTGGATGCAATTTAACTTCTTCTTTTTTTCTTTCTGGGGAATAATTGAACCTTTTTAAGATAGGAATAATAATTTTTATTTTTGTTTTGGGTAGTGATTGTACTCTAAACTAAAGGAGAAATTTTTAGTTGAGAAATATATATATAAAGTTCAATTTTTGTTAAAACAATTTTGTAGATTTTGAGATGGTCTGAGGCTATGTTTCTATAAAAATTTTGCTATAAAAAATAATGTTGAGAATGGCATTCAGCAGAATGGCAGGTGATGATGATGATGATGACGAGGATGATGATGATGAGGAAGAGGAAGAAGGAGATGATGATTTCACAAATGATTATAGTAGGAGGATTGAAAGCATTGATCAAAATAGACACCAAAAGAAAAGGAAGATATCAAGTTATGAATTTGCTCCTCGAGTTGCAGCACCATCAACAGTGGCTATTTCAAATCCAAAGCCATCTTATGGTGGGCGGAGCTCACTTTCAGACTGGACTGAACATGAGATGTTTATACTGCTAGATGCTTTGGGGGACAGGTTTCTTCAGCGTGGGAGGAAGAGCCTTCGTTTAGAAGAATGACAAGAAGTTGCAGGAAAGGTTTTGCAGGAGTCAAAAACTTGACAGGTCAGACGTTCAGTGTCGAAACCGTTGGAAATGCAGAAGACACAGATGTTGGAGAGAACACAGACTGAGATTGCAAAAAACGACAAGGAGATGATGGCCTATTCTTGTTTTTTTCTATCAATTTTTGCTGCATTTATATTCCAGTGATGACCAATTTCAAGTTTATAGCAAATAAACTATCCATCTGTTTTTTGTGCTGGTAAATTTGCCCAAGTAGGAGCATGAGTAATTTTATAGGTCTATGGATATAGCTTCATAGGTCCATGTAATTTATAACTGTGAATGAAGGTTGCAGGGGTTCCGTCCCAATCAGGACCATAAATATCAAAAACTATTTACTAACTAAATCATTTTATTTAACAATAGTGTTATTTTATTTGAATCCTAGCTGCAAATTTATATTGTCGGTCAATCTGGTAGTAGAATTTGATCCATCTTATAGTTTCATATAGCACAAAATCTTTCATGGTACAATTCATAGTCCTATCTCAGTAGATTCACGCATCTCAAAACTTGGAACCACCTTGAGCTTACGAGCAGTAACAACAACTGTATACCTCTGAAGACTTCATCTTTTCACAAGTCCAAAAACAATTGAGATGTTATAGAATTTTTACCAAGTACATCACATTGTACATGTATATCACAACCATACATTATAAAAGGGAAAGAAAAAGAAGAAAAAAGGGAAGAGACAAGCTTTGTCACTTCCAATTTCCAAAATGTTTGATCATTACAGCATATACCCGAGCACTAGAAGATCCACATTTCTCCTTTAATTCTTGAAATAACTCATTTGCAGCTTCATACCTTTCTCTACTCTCTTTGTCTTGCAGAAACATTGACATAACACTTTCTTTTTCTCACAATGAATTCTTATTGATAGTGTCTCTAAGAACAGAAGCCTTGTCCGTCTGGTCATGGAAATTAACAGGAAACAGCTTGAAAAGTCATATTCATATTTACATTCACCTTGGGATTAAAAATACAACCAAAAAAATGAACATTAGTGTGATAAGAGTATATAAGCTTGTAAGTTGTATCACAGACATTTATGGGAACTATCCAACATTCAGTGTAGAGACAGAGTTTAGTCTCATAATTAAGATAATATCAAAGAATAAGAAAACAAATGAGTCTGAACGCATAAAACTTTACAAACAAGTTGAAATTGAGCAACTGAAAAATCATGCCACAGAATTCAACTGTATTTGATATACTACCCTCTATGTTTTTTAACTAGGAAGCCATGAACCTCTATAGTGGAGTTACAAGTCTCTGTATCTTTGGAGCTTTACTGCACTTCTTCCCTGTTATATCCACACACAGGTTATTCCCTGTTATAACCCTCAATCCTTAAAATAGTGGTAGCAATCACAAGTCTGATGATAACAGCAAGTAGAACCAATTAAAAGAGTATTAAAAGTATGTCACATTCATTCATCCAAAGAGGAGAATATGCTATAGAAATAATAAGTAAACTTTAAGAGGAATGAAATAATTGAATTCACGAAGCTATATAGGTTAATAGGTACTACAGAACTATGTAGCAAGCAAAATTACAGTACCAAATCACAAATTGGACACAATAATTTTGCAGATTATAGGGTTTGGCCCTTATTAAGTAAAATTTATAAAAAGCTATTATTGAACACCAAATCATAAATTGGAATGAATCTATCCTGATATCAACCCATAAAATAAGAAAATTATCACCCAAATTTGTTACCTTGGTCTAGAATCGACGGGGAAGGGAGAAGGGGCCGATTCTCGCGAAGGCGTCGATTCCTCGCGAAGCTCGCGAAGAGAGAGGGAGAAGCCGTCAATTCCTCGTGAAGAGAGAGGGAGAAGGCAGAGATTCCCAAGGCTTAAAGAGGGAGAAGGGACCGATTCTCTTTCGATGGACCCGTTACCAGTTTTCGCAATGAGAGAGGGAGGTGAAATTTTCCAATTGGCGTGCTTTTTGGATGATACAGAGAGAGAGGGAAGAGCGATAGAGAGAAAGGTGTGAGTCCGTCAACTTAGTCCGTCATTTGAGTCCGTCTAAGAACGGGACTCGTATATATATATATATATATATATATATATATATATATATATATATATATAAACACAAAAACACATATATAAGTTACATTATAACTATTCAATTATATATTTAACTATACTTATTAGCGGAGCTGTTCTAAAGTGGACCAAATAAGCGGACCAATGAACGGACCAAGGCAAAAAACACACGCGGGTCGGATTGAACCCGCAAAAACACGCGGGTTTAACCTGACCCGCGGGTTTAACCTGACACACGTGTTTTTTTGCCTTGGTCCGTTCATTGGTCCGCTTATTTGGTCCGCTGGAGATCCTCCCCGTACTTATTAGTACTAATTATGTAAGTTACATATTAGTAATAATTATGAGTTAAATAGAATTTGAATAGTCTTACTATTTTCCTTTTGTTCCAAAATAAAATAAACTTCTATTAAATGAAACTAAAGAAAAATAGTTTTATCAAACAATCTTCTATCAATCCCCCACTTGTTTGGAAAAACTACTATTCAACCAAACAACTTTTTTATCAAACAACTCAAAGGCATGTGTGCATAAAAGAATGTGTGACGAACATTGAACATTCCCTTAGTGTAAACAACTCAAAGTCACATCGAAGTTGAAGGTGTCCGTAGATTGAATGTGACGCCCCCAAAAATAGGTATACATCACCTATTCTGAGTCGCCAGATACATGGTACAGAATTCAAATACAACTTAATAATACAACTGTCGTGTATACTACGACAAAACATAAACTGTGAGTTTGAATAGATTATACAAACTCAAAAGGAGTCCTCATTACAATTATTATCACACTATTTCACAGAATAGTGAGGACTACTAATGCACCATCTAGGGCCATCACTCTGTTCCCCGACTAGTCCCAGCTACGTTCTCATTTCCTGAAGAGAACAGTGAAAGAAAGGGTGAGCTCAACTAGCCCAATAAGAAATATTAAGACTAAGATAATGCAGA
Organism: Panax japonicus; assembly: GCA_020205505.1. Lineage (NCBI taxonomy): Eukaryota > Viridiplantae > Streptophyta > Magnoliopsida > Apiales > Araliaceae > Panax > Panax japonicus. Next base: position 153,614 of record JAINUV010000029.1, read on the forward strand.
ATAATTTATCGTTAGCCTTCAACAATGTTAAACTGATAAAATATAACAAACATCAAGTTTAACTCCAGCGGAACAAACAATCCATTAGAAGAGTCAAGTAGGGAATAAAATCTACTATCTTCTATGATTTAAAAGGTTTTTCATCACTTTTATCACTGGGATTCAACTTAATAAATAATCCACATCATCGAATCACCCCTGCACTATGGCCAAGGATATTCTTTAGTATCACGACCACGAATTATCCATGCACTACGGCTTAAGATAATCATGTTTTCATTAAACAGTCCTGATCATGCCATAAAACAATTCATCTTTGCACTATAGCCAAAGAGAATCCATAGCCATAATCATACCAAAAATTGTCAATCAATGCACTACGGGCCAATGAGGACTTTTTCCACATCATTTATAACATTACGGTTATGATTATACCAAATAATCCCTGGTCATAATCATACCAAGTCCATCTATGCACTACAGGCCGCAGATGACTTTCAACATAATATAAACATGAGGATGATGACAATGATAAGAATTCAATAAAAACAAGTTCAAGAATTAGTTTATCCAGGAACTGATAACGTTCAAATTGTCAACATGATACTATTTTGTAGAGTAAAATTCAAGAATGCTCAGAAAAATATTTCCATGAAAAGATACTGGATGAAGCGCAAATATCAAGGATATTCCACTAATTTCATTGAGTATAGAAATCAAAACTTAACCAACTGAGTATAATAACGAATGGAATAACAAAAAAATCACCATACATGCGGTACTTCGCATAGACAGGTTATTTCACCAGAATAATAAGTAACGGAACTAGGTCAGGCGAAATTCGCATCGACAGGATGTTCCAACAGAATAATAAAGACGGAACCAGGTCCGGCGTAAACCCACATACATGATATTCTAATAGAACAATAATAAAGACGGAACCAGGTCCGGTGTAAACGCACAGACAGGATATTCCAACAGAATAATAAAGACGAAATCAGGTTCGGCGTAAAACGCATAGACAAGATATTCCGACAGAATAATAGAATAATGTCACCAAGTATAGGGTAGCTCACGTATACAGGTTATTCTAATAGAATAATAAAGAATGGAATAACAGAAGTTCTCTTCTTGAATACAAAAGAAATAACACCCCTTACCGTAAAAGAAACTGGATATAGGAGTAGTGAAGTAGCAAGCTTCTCTTCTTCTATAGATTTTCTCTCTATAGCTTCTCTCTATAATTTCTCTCTATAATAAGTGCTCTATAGCTTTAGTGAATTGGTGAGAAATGAAGGAAGAATGAGCTTTTATTTATAGAAAAATATAGTTTTGATAATTGCATATTTGGGGCTCAAAAAATTACAGAACAATACATCAACCTTTTCTTTCATTTTTAATTTAGTCCTGCAAGTATTATCAAACTTACACCACCTCCCCTAATAGTAAATAATGTGAATCAATAGTTCTAGACATGTGAAAATAAGAATTACAGTACAGTACCTCCATCTATACCTCCATTTTTAACTTAGTCATGTAAGTATTATCAATCTTGCACCAACTCCCCTAATAGTAATAAGAATGTGAAACAATAGTATACACATGTGAATAAATAGTTATAATCGTGTGAAATAATAGCAATCAATTGCTCATTTATCCGGTTAAATACCCGATTGGTCAAAATAACCTCCAAACATCAATTTTTATAGAAATAAATGTCTATTTTTACTAACACAAATAATTCCAACATAATGAAACTATTTTTTATCAAAAATATAAATTTTGAAATTTCTAAGTTTGACTTTTTTCGAAAAAGTCAATTATTGACTTTTTGACCAAATAGTAAAAAAGGCAAATTTTGTGTTTATAGTCTATTTTTACTAATTTCATCTTTCCGGACCTAAATATCACGTCTGCGTCTCCAAATTCAACTCCGAGCACAACTTCAATATTAATAACATTCATCATTAATATTATAACTCATAATATTTATCAACCAGATCATTCTTAGGAAAGAGGAGGCTTTTCAATAAGGATTTCTCCCTATTGGCGCGCAATTAGGTGACCAAACCTCTCCTTGACAGAACTTCTAGACATTGTAAATATTGCAATTTAATAATATGAATAACTTTGTCATCTCAATTATTGACTTAATAATATATCATATAATGCAGATGATACTGTGACAATAATCGAATCAATAATATGAGAGATATGATGCAACAATTACTATAACAATAATTGAGTATAACTGAGTGACTTCTAACATAAGTATCAATAATCAATACCGCGTGCTACTATGCAACCACGCGTATTACTGTACTTTTACTACCGAGTAGTTCAACAGTATTAACGATAAAACTTCTGCCGTTATTTTCAATAAAATACTTTTATTGTTTTCTCAATCCGACAATAATTCTGTTGTGGGGTCCACCAATGATTATGCCGTCGTACGGATATTCTCCGACAAAATGAATATTCTCCGACCAATCGAATATTATATAACAAACTTGAATATTTTGCAAAATTTATAAATACTATCCACAACTATAATATTATCTCAAATTCAAACCATAATATTAAAAAAAATATTTCGAGAAAATTAAATCTTTATTCGTAAAATTTAGGATTTTACAATCTCCTCTCCTTATGAAATTTCGCCCTCAAAATTTACGTACGTACCTGGTATGTCGAACAGATGAGTACACTTCACCAGATTCTAACTCTTAAGGTATAACCTTTAAGCGTAGAATATATTCCAGGATTTTAACAAGTACATCTTCATACGTTAAATTATCCGCTATCTCGTCCGGTTCTAAATCAATAATGTGGTTCGGGTCGTCCACATATTTACGTAACATCGATACATAACAAACGTTATAAACACGCAACATATTTGGCGGTAAAACGAGTCTATAAGCCATAGTTTCTACTCGATCAAGGATTTCAAATGGGCCAATTAAATCGAGGGTCGATATTTCCTCTCTTCATCAATTCTTGCTTCTAGAATAACGCCCTCTTGAACCTTCTTCTTCCCATGCATCAGCTCCGAGTATGTAGTTTTAGCGGCTTTAACTTTATCGATTAAAGTCAATGTTAATCATATATTCGTTATCTTGATGTGGGTCCCTAGAGTCTTTAACTCTACCTTCATCATTTGTAAGTTATACGAAATGAGTCTTTGTGTTAACAACATCGCACTCATAAACGCATACGATCTTTTACTCAGCACGTCAGCTACCACGTTTGCTCTTCCACGATGATATTGAATTGCATGATCGTAATCTTTAACAGCTCGAGCCAATGTCTTTGGCGCATGTTACGTTCATTTTAGTTAAAGAAATATTTGAGGGTTTAAGAAATGGGTTTTGTACTGGGGTCAATACAAAATTTGATTTCACGCTCTAGAGTAGGCTAAGAAGTCTTCAAGAATACGTCAGAAAATCTATTAACAATAGAAATGTCATTCAAAACCGTGACTCTCATCCAAGACTTGGATAGTACGTCACATTGATACCTATCAACTTGCCATCGTCATTCACGACATCGCCTACAGAAAGTCTGGCTTCGGTACATTCAACACAAGGAAGTCAACAACGAAAGGCTCGGGGATCTTTACTTATAGCTTGATATGACAGTGATTGACTTTAGTGGTTTGGTTACTTAAAAAGTTAGGAATATGAAAGCTAACAACCTTACAAAAAGCATGATGAGTAATTAACCAATCGATTCCAAAAATCACATCCATGCAAATATTTTCTAAGAGAAAAGATCGACATGTAACATGAAAGTGTTGATTTGAATCAAACAAGATTTATAAATAGTAGAGGTAACGAAGGTTTCTCCCAACTGAGTTTTAACAGATAAATCAAAGTCTAACTTCTCCAGAGTTAAATTCAAACATTGAACACAACTAGGTGAAATAAAAGAGTGAGTAGAACCGGTATCTAACACGGTATAGACTTCGCAAAAGTTTATGATTAACTTACCCGTGATAATTTTATTCTGGTTCTTCGTTACGAAAAAAAATGCTCTCGCTTAAACTACCGGTTTTGGCTTGTCTGGGACATCCTTTGGCATCACTATCCCAGCTAGACTTGACTTCACCATACGACAAAATCGAGCTAGGTGACCTTCTCTTCCGCAATTGAAACACGCTTTGGATTTTTGCGTATAGTTTGGATGGATGTGTCCCTCCTGTCCGCATTTGAAACATACAACCGATGATCGCTCTTCTTCATTTGAAATGGGTGATGGTGCTGCTGTCTTTCCATCATTATTGAACCTTCTCTTCTTGAAATTTCCATTTCTATTATTTTGGCCATGATTACCACCGAAGTGGTTATCATTCTTGGCATGATAATTTCCCCCACGATGGTTATCATTGTTCCGATGACCTTTGCCACTTATCATGTTGTTGGTCGTTGCCTTTTGGTTGTGCTGACTCATTATCGCGCTCCAATAACTGAGCCCTATTCACAACATCTGAATATAAAAAAAGTTTGTGAGAAATAAGATTTTGACGTATCTCAGGTTTCAAACCTCTTAGAAACATTCGCGTCATTCGCTCCTCATTATCGACCAGATGGGATCCAAACCGGGACAACTCCGCAAATTATTTAGCCTTATACTGCGACACGGTCATATTATTTTGCTCCAGCTTGATAAACTTCACCTCCTTCATGTGACAAATACTTTCGGGAAAGTACTTGTCGTTGAACAGCTCTTGGAACTTTTCCCAAGACATCTTGATTGCGTCAGTCTGGGTACGTTTTATAAATTCCCACCGATGATCTGCTTCTTCACGCAACATAAAGGTGGCAAAGGAAACCTTTTGCTCCTCGGAGCATCCCAAGACCTCGAATATCTTGGTGATCTACTTTAACCACGTCTCTGCCTTAAGTGGTTCTGGCTTTCACAAAAACTTCGGTGGTCCCAGCTCCTTGAACTGCTTAGCGGTGACCAACCGTGGGTTGCCATTGTTTCTTCCTGCATTATGAACAGGAGCCACCTTCACCTGATGTTGCATGAATTCTAAAAAGCTCCTAAACGTACCGTCGTTCGTCAATTGATTAGTGTTGTTGTTTACAAGAGGATTATCGACATCCTGTTTCACATTGTCCTGATTATTGATCTGTGGAGACTCAACGGTCTCCTGTGCTCCATTGCTATTCTCAACATTCTCGGATGTCATTTTCAAACAATGCCACAACACATGGGTTAATTAACATATCACATATTATCCCTATACTTTGACCGACCAATTAAATACCAAATAAACTTAGGTAGGTCATACTAGCGAAGGAATTCTCCGTCTCTCCCCTCCTAGTTTTTATCTCACATCTTCGCCAGGAATCATATCCCTAAGCTTTGATACCAACTGTGACGCCCCCAAAAATAGGTATACATCACCTATTCTGAGTCACCAGATACATGGTACAGAATTCAAATACAACTTAATAATACAACTGTCATGTATAATACGACAAAACATAAACTGTGAGTTTGAATACAAATATTGTCTACTAGGACTACTAATGCACCATCTAGGACCATCACTCTGTTCCCCAACTAGTCCCAGCTACATTCTCATTTCCTGAAGAGAACAGTGAAAGAAAGGGTGAGCTCAACTAGCCCAGTAAGAAATATTAAGACTAAGATAATGCAGAATAATTTATCGTTAGCCTTCAATAGTGTTAAACTGATAAAATATAACAAATATCAAGTTTAACTGCAGCGGAACAAGAAATCCATTAGAAGAGTCAAGTAGGGAATAAAATCTACTATTTTTTTATGATTTAAAAGGTTTTTCATCACTTTTATCGCTGGGACTAAGCTTAATAAATAATCCACATCATCGAATCACCCCTGCACTACGATCAAGGATATTTTTTAGTATCACGACCACGAATTATCCATGCACTACAGCTTAAGATAATCATGTTTTCATCAACGATCTTGATCATGCCATAAAATAATTCATCTTTGCACTACGGCCAAAGAGAATCCATAGCCATAATAATACCAAAAACTGTCCATCAATGCACTACGGGCCAATGAGGACTTTTTCCACATCATTTGTAACATTACGGTTATGATTATATCGAATAATCCCTAGTCATAATCATACCAAGTCCATCTATGCACTACAGGCCACAGATGACTTTCAACATAATATAAACATGAGGATGATGACAATGATATAAGAATTCAATAAAACAACTTCAAGAATTAGTTTATCTAGGAAATGATAACGTTCAAATTGTCAACATGATACTATTTTGTAGAGTAAAATTCAAGAATGCTCAGAAGAATATTTTCATGAAAAGATACTGGATGAAGCGCAAATATCAAGGATATTCCACTAATTCCATGGAGTATAGAAGTCAAAACTTAACCAACTGAGTATAATAACGAATGGAATAACAAAAGAAATCACCATGCATGCGGTACTTCGCATAGACAGGTTATTCCACCAGAATAATAAGTAACGGAACCAGGTCAGGCGAAATTCGTATCGACAGGATGTTCCAACAGAATAATAAAGACAGAACCAGGTCTGGCGTAAACCCACAGACATGATATTCCAATAGAACAATAATAAAAATGGAACCAGGTCCGGCGTAAACGCACAGACATGATATTCCAACAGAATAATAAAGACGGAATCAGGTCCGGCGTAAAACGCACAGACATGATATTCCAACAGAATAATAAAGACGGAATAATAGAAGAATGTCACCAAGTGTAGGGTAGCTCGCGTATACAGGTTATTCTAATAGAATAATAAATAATGGAATAACAGAACTTCTCTTCTTGAATACAAAAGAAATAACACCCTTACCGTAAAATAAACCGGATATAGGAGTAGTGAAGTAGCAGGCTTCTCTTCTTCTATAGATTTTCTCTCTATGATTTCTCTCTTTATTAAGTGCTCTATAGCTTTAGTGAATTGTTGAGAAATAAAGGAAGAATGAGTTTCTATTTATAGAAAAATATAGTTTTGATAATTGCACATTTTAGGGCTCGAAAAATTACAGAACAATGCCTCAACCTTTTCTTTTATTTTTAATTTAGTCCTGCAAGTATTATCAAACTTACACCACCTCCCCTAATAGTAAATAATGTGAATCAATAGTTCTAGACATATGAAAATACGAATTATAGTATAGTACCTCCATCTATACCTCCATTTTTAACTTAGTCATGTAAGTATTATCAATCTTGCACCAACTCCCCTAATAGTGACAAGAATGTGAAACAATAGTATACACATGTGAATAAATAGTTATAATCATGTGAAATAATAGCAATTAATTGCTCATTTATCCGGTTAAATACCCGATCGGTCAAAATAACCTCCAGACATCAATTTTTATAGAAATAAATGTCGATTTTCACTAACACAAATAATTTCAACATAATGAAACTGTTTTTTTATCAAAAATATAAATTTTGAAATTTCTAAGTTTGACTTTTTTCGAAAAAGTCAATTATTGACTTTTTGACCAAATAGTAAAAATGGCAAATTTTGTGTTTATAGTCTATCTTTACTAATTTCATCTTTCCGGACTCAAATATCACGTTCGCGTCTCCAAATTCAACTTCGAGCACAACTTCAATATTAATAACATTCATCATTAATATTATAACTCATAATATTTATCAACCAGGTCGTTCCCAGGAAAGAGGGGGCTTTACAATAAGGATTTCTCCCTATTGACGCGTAATTAGGTGACCAAACCTCTCCTTGACAGAACTTCTAGACATTGTAAATATTGCAATTTAATAATATGAATAACTTTGTCATCTCAATTATTGACTTAATAATATATCATATAATACAGATGATACTGTGACAATAATTGAATAAATAATATGAGAGATATGATGCAACAATTACAATAACAATAATTGAGTATAACCGAGTGACTTCTCACGTAAGTATCAATAATTAATACCGTGTGCTACTATACAACCACGCGTATTACTGTACTTTTACTACCGAGTAGTTCAACAGTATTAACGGTAAAACTTCCGTCGTTATTTTCAATAAAATACTTTTGTCATTTTTTTAATCCGACAATAATTCTGTTGTGGGGTCCACCAATGATTATGCCGTCGTACGAATATTCTCCGACAAAAAGAATATTCCCCGACCAATCGAATATTATATAAAAACTTGCAGACTTTGCAAAATTTATAAATACTACCCACAACTATAATATTATCTCAAATTCACACCATAATATTAAAAAAAATATTTCAAGAAAATTAAATCTTTATTCGTAAAATTTGGGATTTTAAATTGAACCTCCACTTCTATATATATATATATATATATGATATAACCGAAATTGTCACACATACACAAAATCCTCCTACCACGGTGAGTATTCTCAATTGCTTTGCTCTAATATGGCCATGCACAATACCTTATTACATGAACCTCTAAGAGAGTAAAGCACAACCCTCTATAAGAAGCGGCTCCACTTCTAGTTCATATAGGCAAAGTGTTTCAGAAGTGTTTTTGTTGCTAAGAACACAACAACTTTGTTAAGATTATAACTCAACCTCGGTCGTGCAACAGATGTTACTATCTTAAACTACATATGGAACCACATCGATAGTAACACAGTCAGTAACTGTGACTTGTTTTTCCCATTGAACCTATAAACTAGGGGTAACCTAGGAATAGGTTGGGTACTTCCCATCACCCCTGACTCTAAGTGGTTTAAGTTCCATATCACAAGTAGTTAAACTTACTAAGCTTTCGTCAAAGTCTTAGTAAAAAGATATGTTAAGTCGTCACTTGGCTTTCTCATAGACAAAAATTATGATACCTTCTTGTATCAATTGTCTAACAAAAATATGTTTATGACCAACATGTCAAGACTTACCTTTAAAGGTAATCTCATATGCTCTATACAAAAATAATTTCATTATCACAATATAATGAACAAAACAATTTTGGAAGTGGCCACAATTTGATGTTTCAATAACAAATTTCGATTCCAATTGTTTTCTGCATCACATAAAGCAATAGTATTACTTGAAGTAAATTATACCCTTCACAAAGAGTAATATATCCACCAACTTATGGAAATATAAGAATATATTCACCTACTTGTGAATATTTTCTTAGTTAATTAATCAAGATCACTACCAACTATGAAAGATTAATAACATTAGATACATATTGTGAAATGGGAAATACTCATTTGTTTCTTTTTCGTCTAAAACAAAATACCCAAGATTATGTCATAAAAATTCACCTACTTGTAAATTTATAATTTTCCTCACTAAAAAATAAGTGACATTTATGTGATCTATTAAAATATTGATAAATCTAACAAAAACCAATTTTAAATCATTGATATACTAAGTTTAAAACTGTAGGTACTATCTGATCTCGTGCATTGCATAGTAAACATAAGGCTCCCATGTAAGACCCCAAATAATTAATAAATGAAATTTAATTTCCTTTAATTATTATTTTGAATAGTAAGGGTTGATTCGATTAATGTGGATAGTTATGGGTAAAATACGCAAATATTTCAAAATAAGCAAGTGGTTATAAAATATTCATTGTTGTCGGGGAATATTCGTTTAGTTGTGGAATATTCGTACTCTCGGGAAATATTCGTACGACGGCGCAGCCATGTGTGGGCCCCATAACGAAAAGCGATTGGAGGAAGAAAATGACAAATATAAGCTGTTTAAAAATAACGGCGTAGTTGTTACCGTTTACACTGTTGGAATACCCGGTGGTTAAAATACAGTAATACGCGTTGTTGCACAGTAGCACACGGTATTGCACAGTATTTTGAATTATTGATCCTTACGTAAGAAGGCACTACTCAATAATTGCTACAGGAGTTACTGTTCATTACTTTATTGATTCAATAATTGCTGCGTTGATATTTATATTATTATTGTTTCAATAATTGTCATTGCACAGTATTTTCCATTATCAGATCAATAATTCATATTATTTGAATAATATTATTAGATAACATTATTGGCAATGTCTAGAAAGTTCTGTCAAGGAGAGGTTTGATCATCTAATTGCGCGCTAGTAAGGAGAAATCCTTATTGGAAAGCCCCCTCTATCCTTGGAACGGCCTGGTTGTCAGTACTGTGATTCTGTAATATTATTTTTAATAATTAATTATTGATTATTATGATAAAGAAAATATTTATTTTATGTGGATATAGATGGAGAAAATTTTAATGTGACAATGGTTGAAAATTAATATTTTATCTTTTTCTGATAAAATAATTCATTTAAATATATTATTTTAATAATATATTAACGATGATATTTTTATAATGAATGTGGGATATATGAGTATATGAGAAGGTAGAGTATTTTTGTGGCATTAAATGTTTAACATATGTTTTGTGTGTCGGTGGACATAATTTTTGACCGAAAATTGAGTATAGACTGTAAAATCGTCCGTTTGTGGATTTTGGATAATTTCTGTTTGGAATTTGGAAAAATTTTCTTCTGCAAAGTTGTAGAGAATTGAAATTCCTATAAAAAGTCGCGAGATTCGAATTTTCTGACAAAGGAGCTATTTATTGTGAATTATTGAAGTTTCGGGGTTCCGAAATAATTGATTTTTGAAAGTTTAATTATTTTTTTATTTCAAAAACGTTTTTTTTATTTTTTTCTAGAAGGTGAGCATGTGGGAAATGCTAAAATCAGATTCCTTGGTGGTGGGCTTGAATATTTGGTAAATATTAATATTTTATTAATTTAGTCTCCTTTGGCGTTCTAACATTTTCCTATAAATAGAGGGCTAAGTTAGAATTGAAAATCACACCAGAAACAAAGTTTTCTCTCTTTCTCTCTCTATATTATCGAGCGTATTCTTGTGAGTATACTTTGAGTGTTGTTATACGGTGCGAGTTTTTGTCAGCACTATACCGAAATTTAGTCGGAAGTACGGTTATTTTGAGGTAAGGGATGTTATTTTCTTCTTAAATGATATTATTTTCTTCAATATCATTATGCCGAAATATTGGTGAACGTTTTTATCAAATTTGGAACTTTTGTGCCGGAGTTACTATTCACGTATACGGTACTATTCACGAATACGACACTATTCACAGAAAAATTATTTTTTTTCTTTTCGTCCAAAATATCTATTGTGGATACTAGCTTTGATTGTATCCATGTTTTGATCATTCTTGAATTTTACACCACTATGATTATTTTTGAGGTATTTTTGGACATGGATAAAACAAAGTACGAATCCTTAATCCTTGTCATTTTGTTTCACTGGATTCGCTTCTTTAAAAATATTTTTTTATCATCTTCAGTCTTAAAGGATGTTATTATTGAATATCTTTGGCCTGTAGTGCAAAGATGAATGATTTCTGATGAATATCTTTGGCCCGTAGTGCGAAGATGAACAGGTGTTTAGATGAACATGACCAACAGATGAATATCCTTGGCCTGTAGTGCAAGGATGAATATATGATTCAAGATGTGCATTGATTGATGTTACAGGGATAAAAAAATACTGTTGATGGACTGTTAAACTCATAGACATTAGTAGATTTCATCCTCTACGTAACTCTTCTATGAATTAATATTTTCCGCTGCGAATATTGATTTAAAACTTGTTGTCTATTGTATTCTATCAGATTTTTCCCTGTTGAAGACTAACGATAATTTGTTGTATATTATCTTAGTCATAATATTCTTTACTGAGCTAATTGAGCTCATCCTTTTCCTTTTTGTTCCATTTTTCTTCTCAGGAGACGAAGATATAGCGAGTACGAGTAGGGGTATGAATTGATGGTCCTTGAGAGAGTTGTTTAGTAGTCCTCACCATTTTAATAATGTATCAATAATTATGATGAGGATTTATTTGTATGTGGATATTGTATAGATGGCAATATCTGTATTTAAACTCACAGTTATATGTTGTAATAATAAAGTTGAAGTTAATTCTGTACCATGTATTTGACAACTCAGAATGGGTGATGTATACCTGTTTTGGGGGCGTCATAGTTGGTATCAGAGCTTAGGGATATGATCTCTAGCGGAGATCGGGGAATAGAACTAGGAGGGGAGAGACGAGTAAATCCTTCGCTAGTGTGTCTTACCTAAGCTTATTTGCTTGTTGGTCAGTATATAGGGATATTATGTGATATATTGATTTCCTTAATTAACCCTTGTTTTATGACAGTATTTGAGAATGTCGACTGAGAATATTAACAATGGAAATGAGACCGTGGAGACGCCTGTACTCACCAACGAGGAGAACGTGCAACAGGCTGGCAATGTTCCTCCTGTAAACAACACCACTGATCAGACGATGAACGACGCAATATTTAGAAGCTTTTTGCAGTTCATGCAAAATCAGACTAGGGAGACTCGTGTTCAAAATACAGGAGGAAATGATAACAATTCACGGGTTGTCACAGCCAAGCAGTTCAAAGAGTTGGGACCACCAGAATTTAAGGGAAAGCCAGATCCGATCATGGCGGAGACATGGGTCAAACAAATTACCAAGATATTCGATGTCTTGGGATGCACGGAGGAACAGAAGGTTCCTTTCGCCACCTTTATGTTCCGTGGCGAGGCAGACTACTGGTGGGAGTCTGTGAAGCATACCCATCCAGCCGCACTCAGCATGTCTTGGGAGACGTTTCAGAAACTATTTAATGACAAATACTTTCCTGAAAGTGTTCGTCATATGAAGGAAGTGGAGTTCATCAGATTAGAACAAAATAACATGACGGTGTCTCAGTACGAGGCAAAGTTTGCAGAGTTATCCAGGTTTGCACCTCATTTGGTGGAGAATGAGGAACGTATGATGCGGATGTTTCTGAGAGGTTTGAAACCCGGCATACGACAATATCTCATCTCTCATAAATTTTCTCTCTATTCAGATGTTGTTAACAAGGCTCAATTGTTGGAGCGAGATAACGAGTACGGTCAACCGAGGTACCACAATCAGGATCATACCGGAGATAGCAGTCAACAAAATAACGATAACCAGTGGAGAAAGAAAAAGACGGACAAAAATGGTAACCACTTTGGTGGTAATCATGGCCATGAAAATAGAAGAAGCGAGTCAGAAGGAGATTTTAAAAAGAGGAGATTTAACAACGACCATGTGAAGACGACAGTTCCGGCAGCAATTGGTTCTAAGGGAGGAGAAAGACCACCGATCATATGCTACAAATGCGGGAAAGAGGGACATATCAGTCCAAACTGCCCACAATAGTTCAAGGTATGTTATAATTGTGGAAAGGAAGGACATATCGCTCGAGATTGTACGGTAGCGAAACCTAGTTCAGCGGGGACGGTGACTCAAAAGACTGTCCCAGAAAAGCCAAAGTCAATGGTTCCCGGAAGATCGTTTGTTGTGACTGGTCAACATGCGAGGAACCCAAACGAGGTGATCACGAGTAAGCTATTTATAAATTCTTGCGAAGTTTATACCTTACTTGATACCGGTGCTACCCATTCATTTATCTCTCCTGCTTGCGCTCAACATTTAAACTTGACTCCGGAGAAATTAGACTTTGACCTATCTGTGGAAACTCTGTTAGGAGAAACTTTTATCACATCCACTGTTTATAAATCTTGTTTCATTCAAGTTGGCACCATCACCTTACCTGTTGACCTGATCTCTTTAAAGATACTTGCTTTTGATGTGATTTTAGGGATTGATTGGTTAACTACTCATCATGCTAAAATTGATTGTTTTCGTAAGGTTGTTAGTTTTCATATTCCTAATCAACCTGTTGTTCGAATTCAGGTAACTAAACCATTAAAATCAATCACTGTCATATCTAATCATAAAGCTATTCATTTATTGAAAAACGGATGTCAAGCTTTCTTAGCCCATGTTATGGATTTGAATAAAGACACGTCAAAATTGAATAATATTCCTGTTGTTATTGACTTTCCTGACGTATTTCCTGAAGAACTTCCCGGTCTACTGTTAGGTAAAATCTAATTACGTACAACACGCAAGTATACGTGGTCAACAAGTAATAAAGTGATAAGTTGAGTATCGTTCCCACAGAGAATTATTTAATAAAAATCACCAAGTACTAACCCGTAACCAACTCAATCTTATTTAAACAAATAAAGTTAATGTTATAAATTAAAATATTTAACTAAACTAATTCTAATTACCACTAATTAAAAATCAGATTATGGAGAATTAAGATCACAACTTCACTTATTGCTTCATTTAAATTAACACACTTCTCATCAATTATTCTCTATCCCAAATTGTTAATCAAGAACACGAAAGTAGTATTAACCACCTCTCGATGCACTAATACCGTATTAACGTCAATCCACAATTAAGATAGAAATCCGTTAAACACCTTAACCAACTAACCCACTATATCTCTATGTGAATTACAATTGAAGAAAGTTGAAGAACAAGTTCTCTATAAGATTACATGCGGCGTCAAGCATATCTCTACCTTAACACTCATCAAGTTTAAGCTACTAACAAAATCCTGAACACATGCTATCATGATTAGATCTAAATCTATACTTCATCTCTCGAGTTCATATAGATTATCACGGTAATTGATGGCCAAGCAATTAAACAATTAAGTCCAAATCACAATAGACAATCCTCTAAATAGAACATAATAATTGATAACGAAGCATATTAAAATAAACTACACAATAAGATCCATTGTAATCTCAAACAAAGAATTAGTTCATGATTATTGAATTTAAACTAAGAATCCACAATTGAATACACATTAAAAGATAAAGATAGAAGAAGATGAGAAGAAATAATCTATTGTCAGTAGACTTGACGCTCCCTCCTTGCTCCTACTTCAAATCTTCAATGGTCTCCAAGTTGCTTCAATCTCCAAATCTAATTAGAACTAATGTTTTGTTCTAATCTAAAGGAGTGTTTAATCTCATCTAATCTATGTAATCTCTAAGCTAAGCTATGTAATCTCCTCTTATTTTATGCCTTACATCATGTATTTATAGGTTACAAGTATAATTTTTAGCTTAAGAACAAACCCAATCCAATTTGGAGTCAAAAAGGTGTCAAAATTCGCCCAAAACGCAAAACTCTGCTTCCTAGTGCCTAGGCGCTTGAAAATGTACTGTCTGGACCGCCTAGGTGCTTAATGTTACTGACTTGGAGCGCCTAGGCGCTTGATTTGGCCTTGGCTGGAGCGCCTAGGCGCTTGCTATTTTTCCAACATTTTCTGCTCCGACGTCCTTTGGGAAAATGGCCATAACTTCTTCGTCCGAACTCCGATTTAGATGATTCAAGATGATCCGGAAAGAGAAAAAGTAGATCTACAACTTTCATTCTTGAAGTTTCGTGAAATAATATCCGGAGCTATAGTCAAATTGGCTCTGAAGTGACTGCTGTGTAAATGGCAAGCCGAAAACGCGAATCTAGCCACCCTAAACATCGATCCAAGTAACTTTTGTCCCAATTCCTACAAAACAATATAAAACATGCATGAATAGATACAAACACATAAAAACATCCTAAAAGACTTGAAAACAACAATAAATTAATCCCGAATGTATCCAATTCATGTGTATAAAACTCACTCATCAAATACCCCCAAACTTAAACCTTTGCTTGTCCTCACGCAAAAACACAAAAATGTTATGCAATGCAATGTAATGAAACTAATCTATATGCCTACGAATCCAACAGTAATGCCAGAAACAAGTCTATTTAACCGGCCTTAGAGAAATCAAGTAAACATGATAATACATCATGTTTAAACAAATCAGTAATTTCCCAATCAATCATCAAATCTTAGACTGTTATCACTGATATAGTGCGTGTGTGCTCCACAACAATGTTAACTGATATAAAATCAAATTTAAGACATAATAGATATCTTCGAAGGCATCATACAGTGCAAATTCACAAAATTCACGAACAAGCTAGAACCAACTAAAGTCAAACATCCACCAAGTTCAAGAGTCCAATCCGGGATACTTATGCTTTACTTTTCATCACGGGGGCTTTTTGCTCTTTTCCCGTTTTGTTATATTTCTTTTTTTTTTTTTTTTCCTTTTTTTTAACCATGACTGTGCAATGTCTCATTCCATTAGGCTAACAGTGTCACCCCTTAGCGAGCTTTCGACCAACGACTCCCAGACCATATAAGACCTTAGGGCGCTAGGTTTTAAGATACCCCTTCGGGCGTACTTGCTCAAGTAACAAATGCCCCGAAACAAAACTAGCCAAGGTATTATTTTTATCTCATTTTTTTCTTTCTTTTTCTTTTTTTTTTAACGAAGCTTATATATCCCAAATTTTCCCCCCAAACTTAAGTTTTTATCAAAATTTAGTCATCTCCGCCTATTCATGTCTTTCATTCCTTCAAACTAGCATTATCCTCTAGAAGTCCATTATGTGTCAATTTAAAGTCAATCAGTCAACATAGTTATTTTTACTGTGCTATCCTTATTATATCAGTTTCAAACAGGTAAAGATTCAAATCATGACAAGAAATCACATCAAAGTCTTAACAGACAATACTATA
The DNA here is from genome assembly GCA_020205505.1 of Panax japonicus. NCBI lineage: Eukaryota > Viridiplantae > Streptophyta > Magnoliopsida > Apiales > Araliaceae > Panax > Panax japonicus. The sequence continues at coordinate 170,144 of JAINUV010000029.1, forward strand.
CTTGTCTACTCAATTCCAATCTCATCACTGGCCAAAATAGACTTAAACTATCTAACGGCTGGAAACATGCAAATACTAATTTTTTTTTTAATGAATGCAAACTACATGAAGAACTTATCAACTAAACTGGAGCTGGACAATTACACCCCCAAACTTAAACTAGACATTGTCCTCAATGACTAAAATAGAAAAAATTAAAGCAGAGGACTTCCCTGAAAATATAGCAATCGTCTTCCTTGCCCGCTAAGTTTGGAGAAAAGGCTAAGCACATGGAACAAATTGGGCACCACACTTGAATTTGACTTGAATAACCTGTAAAACCATGATAGAAGCAATTTTATTAAATCCTAAATAAATGCAAATTCAAAACTACTAATATAAAACTTAATAAAACTAAAAATAAAAATTAAACTTGGGTTGCCTCCCAATAAGCGCTTGTTTTATAGTCTCAGCCTGACTTCTTCAATTCTCTATCCAATTCCCCTACGAAAATTGAGGAACCCTCCATCCATCGGAAATAATATAGCTTTTGGTAGGTTCTCATTTGTGATAGCCATTACATCAAAGTCACCTAGCATGCTCTGGTTTGGTATGATCTCAACCAAGAACGTCCCACAGCTAGGTGTTTTCTTCATTGTGTATGTGATCACTTTGGGGCATGGAAGCTTGTCACACACAATGTGCTCTTCGTCTATCTTCTCTTTCTCGTCCCACCATGGATTCAAAATTGTACTCACTCTTATGTCAATAAGATCTTCGCCGACGACATGACTACCAAGCGGGCACGGTTTTGCAAATCTAACCAGATCGTTGAACCTTGGTGGAGACCCATTTAGATCTTTGTGGACCTCTATTTCATTATCCCCAATTGTCTCCACACTTCCTATACCTTGTGGCTCATCCAGTTGCAGATTTGGTTCGGGTTCTCCGTCAATTTCATCATCCATGCCATAAAACCAAGTGTTTGGAGGAAGGTTGCTTACGTCTTTGGTCATTTGCTCTATCTGATCCGCAAGATTTTGAATTGACCTCGCTTGATTACTCATTCTCTTCTCATTTGATGCTATGAACTTGTACACCAATTCCTCCAACCTTGAACTTTCTGTTTCAGTCTCGGAAGCCATGTATTGAGGACCATTGGTTGAGGTAGTGAGGAGTTGTTCCATTCGATTATTAAAATTTTGGGTTGATAACTCCTGACTCATTATCATCTCTTCTTTTTCTGCTATAATCCTTAACATGAATTCCTTGAAATCTGAATTGTCTTCTTGTTGCATTGGAGGTGGATTTGAGAAATTTGATGGATATGTTGGATTTGGAGCAGAGTATTGGTCCTGATAGTTGTAGCTCCATGAAGAATCCGGGTGATACCCCCAAACTTGATAGTAATTATCATATGCATACTGGTTGAGGTATACACCACCTTGTTTTCGCCGCCCAAAACTAACGGTGCATTGATGACTCGGATGGTTACCAGCACAATAGTCACACATGATTGCCATCCTTTGACTCTGTTGGGCTGCGATAACGTCCAATTCCCTCGAAAGTTCTTTAATTTGTGCTGACATTGCGGAAAGTGTCGCGAGTCTGTCAATCTCCTTTTCTTTTGGTTGAGTCATGTTCGTGTATGGCCATTGATACGCAAAGTCATCCATGGTACCTGAAAAGAGAGAAATATTGGAAGAGAATTAAAAATAAAAATAACAATGTTTAAATTAAGACTAATTTGATTGAAATTAATATTGGTAAAAAATATTAAACTAATTCCCCGGCAACGGCGCCAAAAACTTGTTAGGTAAAATCTAATTACGTACAACACGCAAGTATACGTGGTCAACAAGTAATAAAGTGATAAGTTGAGTATCGTTCCCACAGAGAATTATTTAATAAAAATCACCAAGTACTAACCCGTAACCAACTCAATCTTATTTAAACAAATAAAGTTAATGTTATAAATTAAAATATTTAACTAAACTAATTCTAATTACCACTAATTAAAAATCAGATTATGGAGAATTAAGATCACAACTTCACTTATTGCTTCATTTAAGTTAACACACTTCTCATCAATTATTCTCTATCCCAAATTGTTAATCAAGAACACGAAAGTAGTATTAACCACCTCTCGATGCACTAATACCGTATTAACGTCAATCCACAATTAAGATAGAAATCCGTTAAACACCTTAACCAACTAACCCACTATATCTCTATGTGAATTACAATTGAAGAAAGTTGAAGAACAAGTTCTCTATAAGATTACATGCGGCGTCAAGCATATCTCTACCTTAACACTCATCAAGTTTAAGCTACTAACAAAATCCTGAACACATGCTATCATGATTAGATCTAAATCTATACTTCATCTCTCGAGTTCATATAGATTATCACGGTAATTGATGGCCAAGCAATTAAACAATTAAGTCCAAATCACAATAGACAATCCTCTAAATAGAACATAATAATTGATAACGAAGCATATTAAAATAAACTACACAATAAGATCCATTGTAATCTCAAACAAAGAATTAGTTCATGATTATTGAATTTAAACTAAGAATCCACAATTGAATACACATTAAAAGATAAAGATAGAAGAAGATGAGAAGAAATAATCTATTGTCAGTAGACTTGACGCTCCCTCCTTGCTCCTACTTCAAATCTTCAATGGTCTCCAAGTTACTTCAATCTCCAAATCTAATTAGAACTAATGTTTTGTTCTAATCTAAAGGAGTGTTTAATCTCATCTAATCTATGTAATCTCTAAGCTAAGCTATGTAATCTCCTCTTATTTTATGTCTTACATCATGTATTTATAGGTTACAAGTATAATTTTTAGCTTAGGAACAAACCCAATCCAATTTGGAGTCTAAAAACATCCTAAAAGACTTGAAAACAACAATAAATTAAGCCCGAATGTATCCAATTCATGTGTATAAAACTCACTCATCATCTACCCCCAGAACGTGAAGTTGAATTCTTTATTGATCTTGAACCTGGTACAAAGCCCATTTCTAAAACCCCATATCGAATGGCTCCTATTGAACTTCAGGAGTTAAAAGTCTAACTACAGGAGTTATTGGACATTGGTTTCATTCGTCCTAGTACATCTCCTTGGGGTGCTCCTGTTTTATTCGTAAAGAAGAAAGACGGGAGTATGCGACTTTGTATTGACTATCGGGAATTGAACCATGTCACCATCAAGAATAGGTATCCTCTACCTCGTATTGATGACTTGTTTGACCAGTTGCAAGGAGCACAATTCTTTTCAAAAATCGATCTTCGTTCTGGATATCATCAGCTGAAAATTAGAACTGAGGATATTCCAAAGACTGCCTTCAGAACTCGGTATGGGCATTATGAATTCTTAGTCATGTCTTTTGGATTGACTAATGCTCCTGCTGCTTTCATGGATATGATGAACCGAGTATTCAAGGATTATTTGGATCAATTCGTTGTTGTCTTTATTGATGACATCCTCATATATTCCAAAAGCCGTGAAGATCATGAGCACCATTTGAAGCTGGTACTCCAAAGGCTTCGTGAAAACAAGTTATATGCTAAGTTGAAGAAATGCGAGTTCTGGCTTGAGGAAGTAACATTCCTTGGGCACGTGGTGTCAAAAAATGGAGTATCTGTTGACCCGACGAAGATTGAAGCAATACAAAGTTGGGAGCAACCGAAGTCGGTCACTGAAGTACGTAGCTTTTTGGGCTTAGCTGGTTATTATCGGAGATTCGTGGAAGGGTTTTCTCGAATTGCTACTCCATTAACTCAGCTAACTCGGAAGGATACAAAATTCGTATGGAGCGAGGAATGCGAGAAGAGTTTCCAAGAGCTTAAGAGGAGACTTATTTCGGCACCTGTTCTAACAATACCATCTGGTTCGGATGGATTTGTTATCTACAGCGATGCTTCAGGCAAAGGGTTAGGATGTGTTCTCATGCAACGTGGGAAAGTCATAGCCTATGCCTCGCGACAACTTAAAGAGTATGAGAGGAATTATCCTACTCATGATCTAGAGTTGACAGCAGTCGTTTTCGCGCTAAAGATCTGGAGGCACTATTTATACGGGGAGAAAGTGGAGATATATTCAGATCATAAAAGCCTCAAATATTTCTTCACTCAAAAAGAACTCAACATGCGGCAACGACGTTGGCTCGAGTTGTTGAAAGATTATGACCACACTATTCAATACCATCCTGGAAAAGCGAACGTGGTAGCTGACGCATTGAGTAGAAGATCATATGCAGGAATGAGTGCAATGATGTCAAGTATACGCATAGAGCCAACTTTAATAGAAAAAGTTAAGTTTGCTCAAGCCACCGATCCGGAGCTGATGCATATGAAGATGAAAGTACAAGAAGGTGCCATTCCAGAAGCGAGAATTGATGAAGAAGGAATACTTCGAGTCCACTCCAGACTTTGTGTTCCTAACGATTCTGATTTGAAGTACAAGATCATGATGGAGGCACACAATACACCGTTTGCAATTCATCCTGGAAGTACCAAAATGTATCGTGATCTTCGACATACATTTTGGTGGAACAATATGAAGAGAGAGATTGCAAAGTTTATTTCAACGTGTTTAACTTGTCAACGTGTAAAGGCGGAGCATCAAGTGCCGAAGGGTCCATTGCAACCACTTGAGATTCCAAAATGGAAGTGGGAACATATTACTATGGATTTCGTTACGGGTCTTCCTACGGTTTCTCAAGGCGTCAATTCTATTTGGGTTATTGTTGATAGATTAACCAAGTCTGCTCATTTCTTGCCGATACGGGAGACTTATTCCCTTGAACGTCTTGCTCAAATATACGTAAATGAGATTGTAAGATTGCATGGCATGCCAGTATCCATAGTTTCGGATCGTGACCCAAGATTTACTTCAAGATTTTGGGTTAACTTGCAAAAAGCTATGGGTACGGAGTTACGATTCAGTTCGACATACTATCCTCAAACGGACGGATAATCAGAGAGGACTATTCAAACTCTTGAAGATTTATTAAGACTCTGTGTCCTAGACTTCAAGGGCAGTTGGGATAAATATTTACCATTGGTGGAATTCTCCTACAACAACAGTTATCAGGCAAGCATTGGTGTGGCCCCATTTGAAGCATTGTATGGACGAAAGTGTCGCTCTCTAGTATGTTGGGAAGAGGTGGGAGAAGCAACATTGTTGGGACCCGAGTTAGTACGTATGACTACGGAGAAGATCCAAACGATTCGACAACGTATACAAACGGTACAAGATCGACAAAAGAGTTATGCGGATCTTCATCGAAAGGACGTAGAATTTAGTGTTGGGGATCATGTATTGTTGCGTGTTGCCCCATGGAAGGGAGTTACAAGATTCAGGAAGAGAGGAAAGCTTAATCCACGATTTATTGGTCCGTTTCAAATTCTTGATCGAGTAGGTAATGTAGCCTATAGACTCGCGTTACCTCCAAGTATGTCTCGTGTTCATAATGTTTTTCATATATCTGTGCTTCGTAAATATGTGAAAGACCCGAACCACGTCATTGAGTTAGAACCGGACGAGATAGCCGAAGATTTAACGTATGAGGAGGTACCTGTCAAGATCTTGGATAGGAAAGAGCATGTCCTACGCACGAAGGTAATACCACAAGTTAAAGTTTTGTGGAGGAATCATGCTATAGAGGAAATGACCTGGGAGTTGGAAACGGAAATGAAAGCGAGGTATCCTCACCTTTTCGAAACACCAGGTACGTATGTCAATTTCGGGGACGAAATTTCATAAGGAGGGGAGGTTGTAAGACCCCAAATAATTAATAAATGAAATTTAATTTCCTTTAATTATTATTTTGAATAGTAAGGGTTAATTTGATTAATGTGGATAGTTATGGGTAAAATACGCAAATATTTCAAAATAAGCAAGTGGTTATAAAATATTCATTGTTGTCGGGGAATATTCGTTTAGTCGTGGAATATTCGTACTCTCGGGGAATATTCGTACGACGGCGCAGCCATGTGTGGGCCCCATAACGGAAAGCGATTGGAGGAAGAAAACGACAAATATAAACTGTTTAAAAATAACGGCGTAGTTGTTACCGTTTACACTGTTGGAATACCCGGTGGTTAAAATACAGTAATACACGTTGTTGCACAGTAGCACACGGTATTGCACAGTATTTTGAATTATTGATCCTTACGTAAGAAGGCACTACTCAATAATTGCTACAGGAGTTACTGTTCATTACTTTATTGATTCAATAATTGTTGCGTTGATATTTATATTATTATTGTTTCAATAATTGTCATTGCACAATATTTTCCATTATCAGATCAATAATTCATATTATTTGAATAATATTATCAGATAACATTATTGGTAATGTCTAAAAAGTTCTGTCAAGGAGAGGTTTGGTCATCTAATTGCGCGCTAGTAAGGAGAAATCCTTATTGGAAAGCCCCCTCTATCTTGGGAAGGGCCTGGTTGTCAGTACTGTGATTCTGTAATATTATTTTTAATAATTAATTATTGATTATTATGATAAAGAAAATATTTATTTTATGTGGATATAGATGGAGAAAATTTTAATGTGACAATGGTTGAAAATTAATATTTTATCTTTTTCTGATAAAATAATTCATTTAAATATATTATTTTAATAATATATTAACGATGATATTTTTATAATGAATGTGGGATATATGAGTATATGAGAAGGTAGAGTATTTTTGTGGCATTAAATGTTTAACATATGTTTTGTGTGTCGGTGGACATAATTTTTGACCGAAAAATGAGTATAGACTGTAAAATCGTCCGTTTGTGAATTTTGGATAATTTCTGTTTGGAATTTGGAAAAAGTTTCTTCTGCAAAGTTGTAGAGAATTGAAATTCCTATAAAAAGTCGCGAGATTCGAATTTTCTGACAAAGGAGCTATTTATTGTGAAATATTGAAGTTTCGGGGTTCCGAAATAATTGATTTTTGAAAGTTTAATTATTTTTTTATTTCAAAAACATTTTTTTTATTTTTTTCTAGAAGGTGAGCATGTGGGAAATGCTAAAATCAGATTCCTTGGTGGTGGGCTTGAATATTTGGTAAATATTAATATTTTATTAATTTAGTTTCCTTTGGCGTTCTAACATTTTCCTATAAATAGAGGGCTAAGTTAGAATTGAAAATCACACCAGAAACAAAGTTTTCTCTCTTTCTCTCTCTATATTATCGAGCGTATTCTTGTGAGTATACTTTGAGTGTTGTTATACGGTGCGAGTTTTTGTCAGCACTATACCGAAATTTAGTCAGAAGTACGGTTATTTTGAGGTAAGGGATGTTATTTTCTTCTTAAATGATATTATTTTCTTCTTAAATGATATTATTTTCTTCAATATCATTATGCCGAAATATTGGTGAACGTTTTTATCAAATTTGGAACTTTTGTGTCGGAGTTACTATTCACGTATACGGTACTATTCACGTATACGACACTATTCACGAATACGGCACTATTCACAGAAAAATTATTTTTTTTTCTTTTCGTCCAAAATATCTATTGTGGATACTAGCTTTGATTGTATCCATGTTTTGATCATTCTTGAATTTTACACCACTATGATTATTTTTGAGGTATTTTTAGACATGGATAAAACAAAGTACGAATCCTTAATCCTTAATCCTTGTCATTCTGTTTCACTGGATTCGCTTCTTTAAAAATATTTTTTTATCATCTTCAGTCTTAAAGGATGTTATTATTGAATATCTTTGGCCTGTAGTGCAAAGATGAATGATTTCTGATGAATATCTTTGGCCCGTAGTGCAAAGATGAACAGGTGTTTAGATGAACATGACCAACAGATGAATATCCTTGGCCTGTAGTGCAAGAATGAATATATGATTCAAGATGTGCATTGATTGATGTTACAGGGATAAAAAAATACTGTTGATGGACTGTTAAATTTATAGACATTAGTAGATTTCATCCTCTACGTAACTCTTCTATAAATTAATATTTTCCGCTGCGAATATTGATTTAAAACTTGTTGTCTATTGTATTCTATCAAATTTTTCCCTGTTGAAGACTAACGATAATTTGTTGTATATTATCTTAGTCATAATATTCTTTACTGAGCTAGTTGAGCTCACTCTTTTCCTTTTTGTTCCATTTTTCTTCTCAGAAGACGAGAATATAGCGAGTACGAGTCGGGGTATGAATTGATGGTCCTTGAGAGAGTTGTTTAGTAGTCCTCACCATTTTTGTAAAATAATGTATCAATAATTATGATGAGGATTTATTTGTATGTGGATATTGTCTAGATGACAATATCTGTATTTAAACTCACAGTTATATGTTGTAATAATAAAGTTGAAGTTAATTCTGTACCATGTATTTGACAACTCAGAATGGGTGATGTATACCTGTTTTGTGGTCGTCACATCCCACTAGCGCATGTGTACATCAGATTTGCAATAGCAATATCAGAATTAATTTCAAGTGTACCACCACTATTAAAGAATTATTAAATTCTTTAATCTCATTATCAAACTTAGTTCAGTATAGCCCCTCAATACAATTAAACTGGTTTAGTTGAAATTCTCACTATGTTTTCACATGACAATAAGATAACATCTATTTTACAAGTCTTTCAACATAAAGACAAAAATAGATATTTCTTAAACTTGTTTACGTTAACAATACTATGTAAAATGATCAACATATCATTAATATACACAAAAACTATCACATTATAGTTTATACAATTATATTGTTAGTGTAAGCATATAAATAATTCTATATCTGATAGAATCTCAAGGTAAATATGTACATATTATCACCTAATATGTATCCATTTTAATATTTATAACTTAGTTTCAATCTCACTATTGAACTAAATCACAATACATATTTTGGATCATATTTAGGCTAATAAAATAGGTATTTTATTTATCAAATTATTATATTGATTTTCTTCACCAAATCAATATTGTTCTTTCTAGGTTAAGTTTATAACTTTGTAGAACCTTAGATAATTAATTAAGTGAAATAAGTTCACACATCAATATTATTCAAAAGTTTGTGTTTCAAAGACTTTTATTTCATAAGACTACAAAATCAAATTGAATTTCACAACAAGAAATCAAACCTTACTATTTCTTACATAAATAAAATTATGCTCCAAATAGTTCAAAAAGCAAAGGTCAAATTTAGTCCATAAATAAAAATCTTAAAGAATCACCCCCACACTTTCAAATAATTCATATCTCATTGAATAATTTCACTTCATAATATTATGCTCACCACTTAAAATAAATTTTAGATTAATTGACATTTTATGTGACAATGTGCCTATAAATATTACTTCCACATGAGAATATTAAGGAACACTTCTCAAAACAAAAATAAGTTCTTGTATATTTTATGTATTAGTTATTCATATAAAGATTGCTTCAACATAAGAATCTTTTAGAATACCCCCACATAAGAAAACAAGCTCTTATTTTCTGAATTAAATAAAATCTCAAATCCAAAAATTATTTAACATGAGAACTTAAAATAAAATTATACATGTACATTTTTCAAGTATACCAACACGTAACACTTGACTCTATGTAAATAGTATAAAATTCATTATATACAAATTATAGCACAACTCATTATATTGCACAAATTTATTTACATATAAATCATAAAATATAAAAATTTATATTTACTTTCTAAGAAATTAATTTATCACAAATTAAACAAAATTAATTTATGTAGAAAGTAAATAAAAATCACACACATGAATTAGTATATCCTCAAGTATTTTCGTGTCCCAACTTAGACATGAAATACCATAAACATTATATCTTTTGAAAATTATAAATATAGAATTCAAGACAATTACCATAATAATATGAAATACTTGAACTTCACTATATTTATAAAAAGTCAAAAAATAAAATATTTACCTCAATTAGAATATACAAAATTCATATGATCACATAAAAATTTACTACTTATTGGACAAGAAGTACACATAAAAATAAATCAATATATACCAATTATGATTATTTCAAAAACACTACGAATATCATTTCTTTGTATTTTCTCAACATCAAAATCATATTGTATACAAGATTTACTAAACCAAATCTACTTCTACAATATCGAGTCTAACTATTAGTTGATATATAATTTATTATCCACAAACAAAGTAATTTATCTCAAAATTTATGCATACAAATACCAAGTAATATTACACACTAATATTACCTCAAACTTTCTATGCATAATTTTGTTCAAGAAGAACATAAATTTACTTTATTCTCAAAATTAATAAATTAATTTACAACTAATTTGTTATACATAGAGACAAGTAAAGTTATCAAATTTTACTACAACTTTCTCATAATAAATTAATCTCAATTAGTGTATAAGAAAAATAATTGTCTCAAATTTCATACATACATACACACATCATAATATTGTATCTACTCATAAAATATTATAAACAAAATACATATGCACAAAATTAAATTTATTCCATCATGAACAAAAATTTAATAATTACTTTTGTGAGACCCCAGATTTTATGAATAAATATTTAATTTTCTCGAAATAATTTTTTTAATATTATGGTGTTGATTTGATATAATGTTATAGTTGTGGATAGTATTTATAAATTTTGCAAAGTAAGCAAGTGGTTATATAATACTCGATTGGTCGGGGAATATTCGTTTTAACAGGGAATATTGTACGACGGCACAATCATTGGTGGACCCCACAATGGAAGTATTGTCGTAGTTAGAAAATGATAAAATTATCTTTCTATAAAAATAACGGCAGAGGTGTTACCATTAAAACTATTGAATTACCCAGTAGTAAAAGTACAGTAATACGCGTGGTTGCATAGTAGCACGCGATATTGATTATTGATGCTTACGTGATAAGTCACTCAGTTATACTCAATTATTGCTACAGTAATTGCTGCATCATATCTCTCATATTATTGATTCGATTATTGTCACAGTATCATCTACATAATATGATATATTATTAAATTAATAATTGAGATAGCAAAGTTATTCATATTATTATTTGAAATATTGACAATATCTAGAAGTTCTGTCAATGAGAGGTTTGGTCACCTAATTGCGCGCCAATAAGGAGAAATCCTTATCAGAAATCCCCCTCTTTCCTGGGAACGACCTGGTTGTTAAATATTATGAATTATAATATTAATGATGAATATGTTCGTGTTGATTAAAGATGAATTTTATAGTTCCATTGTGTTGGACTTATTTGTGTTAGTATAATTGATGTCTGGAGATTATATTGTTAAATCAGGTATTCGGGACACTTTTCGTGTCGGAGTACTATTCACGAGTTACTATTCATGAATTACTATTCATGAGTTACTATTCATGAGTTACTATTCATGAATTACTATTCACGAGTTACTATTCAAGGGGTACTATTCACCCGTAAGATATATTTCTTTTCGGTCCAAATCATTTTTGGGTACAATATTATTCCATGAGGAGATGTGCTAATTTTTTAGACCGTTGGCTGAAGATATAATAGTAAATCAATATGGACCGCTGGTGGAAAGTTATAATAGTAAATTAATATGGATCGCTGGTTTAAATTTTTAATAGTAAATCAGTATGAACCGTTGCTTTAAGTTTTAATAGTAAACCAATATGGACCATCCGTTTAAAAGTAAATCAATCTGGATCTTTCATGAATTAGTTACTATTCAGTCCATTCTCCTATAAATAGAAGTTCATTCCTTCATTATTTCTTACGAATTCACTGAAACTCTAGAGAGAAAGAAGAAAAGTATTCTGCTACTTCACTACTCCAATATCCAATTTCTTCTAAGGTGAGGGATATTATTTGTTGTACTCGTAAGGGGTATTCTTTCTTATTCGTGAAGAGAACTTCTGTTATTCCATTCTTTATTATTATGTTGGAATAACCTGTATACGCAGATACCCTATACTTGGTGAAATTCTTCTGTTATTCTATTCTTATTATTCTGTTGGAATAACCTGTTTATGCGAAGTACCGCATACATGGTGAAATTCTTCTAATATTCCGTTCTTTATTATTTTGTCAGAATATCTTGTCTGTGCATTTACGCCGGACCTGGTTCCATTATTTATTATTCTGTTGGGAATAACCTGTCGGTGCAGTCTATCGCACGCATGGTGAATCCTTCTGTTATTCCATTCTTTATTATTCTGTTAGAATAACCTGTCTATGTGGATTATCACATGCATGATGAATGATCCTTTGTATTCATTCCTTATTACATTGTGGAAATGATCTGTATACGTGGATTACCGCCTGACGGGTGAAAATCCATTTGCAGTTTCATATATTATATTATACACAGTTGGTTAAAGCTTTGACTTCTATACTCCATGAAATTAGTGGAATATCCTTGATATTTGCGCTTCATCCAGTATCTTTTCATAAAAATATTCTTCTGAGCATTCTTGAATTTTACTGCACAAAGCATTATCATGTTGACAATTTGGACGTTATTGAGTTCAGGATAAATTAACTTATAAATATTTAAAATTTATTCTTGAACCTATTTTATTGAATTGTCATCATCCTCATGCTTATATTGTGATAAAATTCATCTTTGGCTTACCTTCATAGATGGACTTGGTATGATTATGACCAGGGATTATTCGGTATAATCATGACCGTAATGTGACGAATGATGTGGTAAAAGTCCTCATTGGCCTGTAGTTCATTGGTGGACAGTTATTGGTATGATTATGACCAAGGATTATTCGGTATAGTCATGACCATTGATGATTATATGAAAATCCTTGGCCGTGGAGCAGGGATGATTCGATTTTATTTATTATGCCGAGTCTCAGCGATAAAGTTGATGAAAAACTTTTTAAATCATAGAAGACAGTAAATTTTATACTTTACTTGACTCTTCTAGTGGATTGCTTATCTTGCTGCAGTTTTTGATCTAAAACTTGTTGTCTACTATATTCTATCTGTTGTTATACTATTGAAGGCTATTGATAATGTATTCTGCATTATCTTAGTCATAATATTTCTTACTGGGCTAGTTGAGCTCACCCTTTCTTTCAATGTTCTCTTCAGGAAATGAGAACGTAGCTGGGACTAGTTCGGGAACAGAGTGATGGTCCTAGATGGTGAATTAGTAATCCTCACTATTCTGTGCAATAGTGTGATAATAAATGTTATGAGGACTCCATTGAGTGTGAATATTGTCTAGATGACAATATTTGTATTAAAACTCACAGCCTATATTTTATCGTATTTTACACGACTGTTGTATAATTAAGTTGTATTTGTATTCAGTACCTTGTATCTGGCTACTCAAGATGGGTGATGTATACCTATTTTGGGGGCGTCACAGTTGGTATCAAAGCTTAGGGATTTGATCCCTGGCTGAGATGTGAGACAAGAACTAGGAGGGGAGAGATGGGGAATTCCTTCATTAGTATGACCTACCTAAGTTTTTTTAGTATTTAATTGGTCGGTCAGAGTATAGGGATAATATGTGATATATTAATTAACCCTTGTTTTGTGGCAGTATTTGAAAATGATATCTGAAAATATTGAGATCAGCAATGAAGCACATGAGACCGTTGAGTCACCGACGATCAATATCCAGGATAATGTGCAACAGGAAGACAATAATCCTCAGTTAAACAATAACACTGATGAAATGATGAACGATGGGATGTTCATAGGCTTTATGCAATTCATGCAACATCAGACGAGAGACTCATGTTCATAATGCAGGTGGAAACAATGGCAACCCACGGTTGGTCACCGCTAAGCAGTTCAAGGAGCTGGGACCATCAGAGTTTTTGGGAAAGCCGGAACCACTTAAGGCAAAGACGTGGTTAAAGCAGATCACCAAGATATTTGATGTCTTGGGATACTTTGAGGAGCAAAAGGTTCCCTTTGCCACCTTTATGTTGCGTGAAGAAATAGATTATTGATGGGAATCTATAAAATGTACCCGGCCTAACGCAGTTAAGATGTCTTGGGAGAAGTTCTAAGAGCTATTCAACGACAAGTACTTTCTCGAAAGTATTCATCACATGAAGGAGGTGGAGTTTATCAAGTTGGAGCAAAACAATATGATTGTGTCGCAATACGAGGCTAAATTTGCGGAGTTATCCCAATTTACATCCCATTTGGTTGATAATGTGGAGCGAATGACACGAATGTTTTTAAAAGGTTTGAAACCGGAGATACATTAATATCTTATTTCTCATAAACTGTGTTTGTATTCAGATATTGTAAATAGGGCTCAGTTATTGGAGCGCGATAACGGGTCAATGAAACCAAGAGAAAGCAGCCGGCAGAATGAAAATACCAGTGTTAACATCCATCGAAGCGGTGACAACAAACGTGGAGGGAATCAACATGCCAGAATGGTAACCACTTCGATGGTAATCATGGCCAAGATAATAGAAGTGGAAATTTTAAGAAGAGAAGGTCATTTAGCTCGATTTTATCGTATAGTGAAGTCAAGACCAGCTAGGACGGTGGCACCAAAGGCGGATACGGACAAAACAAAGTCGGTGGTTTCAGGAAGAACATTTTTCGTGACTTCTCAAAAAGCGAGTAACCCAAACGAAGTTAGCACGGGTTAGTTAATTATAAATTTTTATGAAGTCTATACCTTATTAGATACCGGTTCTATCCATTCTTTTATTTCTCCTACTTGCGCTCAACGTTTAAATTTGACTCTAGGGAAATTGGACTTTAACTTATCGATTGAAACTCCGTTAGGAGAAACCTTCATTACATCCACGGTTTATAAGTCTTGTTTGATTCAAATCGGTAACCGCACATTACCTGTCGATCTTATTTCTTTAAAAATACTTGCGTTTGACGTAATTCTAGGGATTGATTGGTTAACTACTCATCAAGCTTTTTGTAAGGTTGTTAGCTTTCATATTCCTAACCAACCTGTTATGCGAATCCAAGCAACCATACCACTAAAGTCAATCATTGTCATATTAAGCCATAAGTAAAGAGCCCCGATCTTTTCGTTGTTGACTTCCTTGTGTGAAATGCACCGAAGCCGGACTTTCTGTAGGCGACGTCGTGAATGACGATGGCAAGTTGATAGGTATCAATGTGACGTACTATCCAAGTCTTGGATGAGGTTCACAGTTTTGAATGATATTTCTATTGTTAATAAATTTCCTGACGTATTCTTGAAGACTTCTTAGCCTACCCCTAGAGCGTGAAATCAAAATTTGTATTGACCCCAGTACAAAACCCATTTCTAAAACCCTCAAATATTTCTTTACTTAAAATGAACGTAACATGCGCCAAAGACGTTGGCTCGAGCTGTTGAAGATTACGATCGTACCATACAATATCATCGTGGAAGTACGAACGTGGTAGCTGACACATTGAGTAGAAGATCGTATGCGGTTACAAGTGCGAATATACGAACCCATGTAAAGATAACGAATATACGAGTAGAATCGACTTTAATCGATAAAGTTAAAGCCGTTCAAGATACACAACCGAATCTGAAGAATTTGAAGAAAAGGTTCAAAAGGGTATTATTCTAGAAGCAAGAATCGATAAAGAGAGAAAATCTCAACCCTCGATTTAATCGGCCCATTTGAAATCCCCGATAAAGTAGGAACTATGGCTTATAGACTCGTTTTACCGCCAAGTATGTCGCGTGTTCATAACCTTTTTAACGTATCGACGTTACATAAATATGGGGATGACCCGAACCACATTATTAATTTAGAACTAGACGAGATAGCGGATGATTTAACGTATGAAAAGCTACGTGTTAAAATCTTGGATAAGAAGGATCGTATTCAACACTCAAAGGTTATACCTCAAGAGTTAAAATCTGAAATGAAGTCAAGGTATCCTCACCACTTTGGCATACCAGGTACGTACGTAAATTTCGAGGGCGAAATTTCATAAGGAGGGGAGATTGTGAGACCCCAGATTTTATGAATAAATATTTAATTTTCTCGAAATAAATTTTTTAATATTATGGTGTGGATTTGATATAATGTTATAGTTGTGGATAGTATTTATAAACTTTACAAAGTAAGTAAGTGGTTATATAATAATCGATTGGTTGGAGAATATTCATTTTAACAGGGAATATTATACGACAACACAATTATTGGTGGAACCCACAACAGAAGTATTGTCGTAGTTAAAAAATGACAAAATTATCTTTCTATAAAAATAACGGCGAAGGTGTTACCGTTTAAACTGTTGAACTACCCGGTAGTAAAAATACAGTAATACGCGTGGTTGCATAGTAGCACACGGTATTGATTATTGATGCTTACGTTATAAGTCACTCAATTATACTCAATTATTGCTACAGTAATTGCTGCATCATATCTCTCATATTATTGATTCGATTATTGTCACAGTATCATCTACATAATATGATATATTATTAAATCAATAATTGAGATGACAAAGTTATTCATATTATTATTTGCAATATTGACAATATCTAGAAGTTCTGTCAAGGAGAGGTTTGGTCACCTAATTGCGCGCCTATAAGGAGAAATCCTTATCGAAAAGCCCCCTCTTTCTTGAGAACGACCTGGTTGTTAACTATTGTGAATTATAATATTAATGATGAATAAGTTCGTTTTGATTAAATATGAATTTTATAGTTCCATTGTGTTGGACTTATTTGTGTTAGTATAATTGATGTCTGGAGGTTATATTATTCAATCGGGTATTCGGGGAACTTTTCGTGTCGGAGTACTGTTCACGAGTTACTATTCATGAGTTACTATTCACGAGTTACTATTCACGAGTTACTATTTACGAGTTACTATTCATGAGTTACTATTCATGAGTTACTATTCATGAGTTACTATTCACAAATTATTATTCATGAGTTACTATTCACGGAGTACTATTCACCCGTAAGATATATTTCTTTTCGGTCCAAATTATTTTTGGGTACAATATTATTCCATGATGAGATGTGCTAATTTTTCAGACCGTTGGTTGAAGATATAATAGTAAATCAATATGGACCGCTGGTGGAAAGTTATAATAGTAAATCAATATGGATCGCTGGTTTAAAGTTTTAATAGTAAATCAGTATGAACCGTTGCTTTAAGTTTTAATAGTAAACCAATATGGACCGCCCGTTTAAAAGTAAATCAATCTGGACCATTCATGAATTAGTTACTATTCAGTCCATTCTCCTATAAATAGAAGTTCATTCCTTCATTATTTCTTACGAATTCACTGAAACTCTAGAGAGAGAAACTATAGAGAGAAAGAAGAAAAGTATTCTGCTACATCACTACTCCAATATCCAGTTTCTTCTAAGGTAGGGGATATTATTTTTTGTACTCGTAAGGGGTATTCTTTCTTTCTTATTCATGAAGAGAACTTCTGTTTTTCCATTCTTTATTATTCTGTTAGAATAACCTGTATATGCGGGATACCCTATACTTGGTGAAATTCTTCTGTTATTCCATTCTTATTATTCTGTTGGAATAACCTGTTTATGCGAAGTGCCGCATACATGGTAAAATTCTTCTAATATTTTGTTCTTTATTATTCTATCAAAATATCCTGTCTCTGTGTTTACGCCGGACCTGGTTCCATTATTTATTATTCTATTAGAATATCTTGTCTGTGCGTTTACGCCGGACCTGGTTCCATTTTTTATTATTCTGTTGGGAATAACCTGTCGGTGCAGTCTATCGCACGCATGGTGAATCCTTCTGTTATTCCATTCTTTATTATTCTGTTGGAATAACTTGTCTATATGGATTACCATATGCATGGTGAATGATCCTTTGTATTCATTCCTTATTAAATTATGGAAATGATCTGTATACGTGGATTACATCCTGGCTGGTGAAAATCCATTTGCAGTTTCATATTTTATATTATACTCAGTTGGTTAAAGCTTTGGCTTCTATACTCCATGAAATTAGTGGAATATCCTTGATATTTGCGCTTCATCCAGTATCTTTTCATGGAAATATTCTTCTGAGCATTCTTTAATTTTACTGCACAAAGCAGTATCATGTTGACAATTTAGACGTTATTGAGTTCAGAATAAATTAACTTATAAATCTTTAAAATTTATTCTTGAACCTGTTTTATTGAATTGTCATCATCCTCATGCTTATATTGTGATGAAAGTCATCTTTGGCTTACGTGCATAGATGGACTTGGTATGATTATGACCAGGGATTATTTGGTATAATCATGACCGTAATGTGACAAATGATGTGGTAAAAGTCCTCATTGACCTGTAGTTCATTGGTGGACAGTTATTGGTATGATTATGACCAAGGATTATTCGGTATGGTCATGACCATTGATGATTATATGAATATCCTTGGTCGTGGAGCAGGGATGATTCGATTTTATTTATTAAGCTGAGTCTTAGCGAATAAGTTGATGAAAAACTTTTTAAATCATAGAAGACAGTAGATTTTATACTTTACTTGACTCTTCTAATGGATTGCTTATTCTGCTACAGTTTTTAATCTAAAACTTGTTGTCTATTATATTCTATAAGTTGTTATACTGTTGAAGGCTATTGATAATTTATTTTGCATTATCTTAGTCATAATATTTCTTACCGGGCTAGTTGAGTTCACCCTTTCTTTCACTGTTTTCTTCAGGAAATGAGAGCGTAGCTGGGACTAGTCGGGGAGCAGAGCGATGGTCTTAGATGGTGCATTAGTAGTTCTCACTATTCTGTGAAATAGTGTGATAATAAATGTAATGAGGACTCCATTGAGTGTGGATATTGTCTAGATGACAATATTTGTATTAAAACTCACAGCCTATATTTTATCGTATTTTACACGACTGTTGTATAATTAAGTTGTATTTGTATTCAGTACCTTGTATCTGGCTACTCAAGATGGGTGATGTATACCTGTTTTGGGGGTGTTACAACTTTTTTTATCCCACAAAACTAATTAAATAATTTATTACAACAAAATGTAGGTAAAATAATACTCAAACATATAATATCATCTACACATGATATAATAAATAAAACATATACTTTCAAGTATATACACATACAAAATGATACACAGTTATCATTTATAAAAATAAAGGCAATCGTTAAAAACACACCTTTTGGAATTAAATTCGAAGAACGCCATAATCTCTTCATAAAGATTTCTAAGCATCAACATTTGGTGTTTTTCCATGACGACTCTTCATCTTCTCCACATTAATTTATAAACTTATAAATTGTAAATCTTTCTCACTTTCATTTTTCTCCACAATCCATCTTCTAAAATGAATTATCAATAAAAATAATTAGCTTAATATCTCAATATATTACTAATTATCATAAAAACTCCATTGATAAAATAGATAAAAAAAATGGCACTTATATTTGAAAACCGTGTTGTCTTCCATCTCACAAAAATCATGACTCCAACAAATACTTTAAAGACCTTAAGATTGTTAGAATCGTAGCTTCGTAGAGTCAAGATTGTTGTTGAAGACATGACACGGGTGATCCCTGTCCTTAAGGTTTTTAACGCCCCCACCACGATCGGTTTGCTAAGAGTTACAAACGATATACCTCCAGGATATATGTCAAGCCTTGGTGAATAATCTGTGATAGCAATTCACAGAAAATTCTAATTGAACACTACTTTTTAGTAGTTATTTGTTTGTAAGAAGAATGGAGAAGATAGAAAAAAAGTTCACTTATGCAAATCTTCTATGTAACTTCTCTATATACCATATGCATATCTCTTATGTATATATATATATATATATATATATATATATATATATATATATATATATATATATCTATATATACACAAACACACACATATATAAGTTAAATTATAACTATTCAATTATATATTTAACTATACTTATTAGTACTAATTATGTAAGTTAGATATTAGTAATAATTAGGAGTTAAATAGAATTTGAATAGTCTTACTATTTCTTTTTGCTCCAAAATAAAATAAACTTCTATTAAATGAAACTAAAGAAAAATAATTTTATCAAACAATCTTCTATCACCACATTCTTATCAAACAACATTCTCCCACCTTCCCACCTTACAATATAACATCCCAAGTAATCGATAAACTGTCTTAGAAATATTTACAACCAAACCATAGTGGTGGTACGAAGGGCCTATATAGAATAAATACATATAAATATGACTACGAAATGACACGTGTTAATGTAACACTGCATTTTTAATTAAAAAAGCAACATAGGATACGTTGAAATTTTATATAATTTTTTCGATATACATATATGTGTATAATAAATTATTTATATAACATAAGCAAGTAATTCACTTCAAAGTGTAAGTTCATTTAAAATACTAGTACCTAAAATTAACATAACCAAAAGGTAGGAGCCAACCATTACATCAAGACCATAATCATCTCCAATTCATAAGACACAAAGCAGCATGTAAACTAAAAATAAGATGAAGTAAGCTAGTCCTATCACCAAACAAGTCAATAGCATCCGAGTACCCTAGCATATCCGGAAGTATCACAAGAGTATCCGAGAGTATCTGAAATTTGAAATATCCAATAGTATCTAATACTCCCTCCTATTCAGATTAAATGACGTTTTAGAGAGTTTAATTTTATTCTATATAAGTGTCGTTTTGGAATCTCTATGCAATATTGCACTATATTTTTCAAATTTACCCCTCTATTTAATATGCTTAGTAAATGCAATTATGGAGAGAGAAATAATTAATTAGGGACAATTGTGGAGAATGAGAAGAGATAATTGTGGACAGAGAAATAATTAATTAGGGACACAAAAGACATTTTGTGTTATTTCTTAATAAGTGTGCTTAACTCTAAAATGTCATTTAATCTGAATAGGAGGGAGTATGTATTAAGAAGTATTTGTGGAGTATCCGTTATCGACACATATCTACATGGATCCGCGCTCTCTAAGAAGTTTTCATGCTTCATAATGATTAATGAAGGACCCATACAAAAGTTTCACATATGAACATGCATGAATTCTTGCTCTCACCAACACACACCCAACACCTGACATCCCAAGTAAGAGATATAACTGTCTTATAAATATTTACAATCAATACATGGTTGTGGTATGAAGGACACATAGAGAAATTCCACATACATGATTGTGGAGTGAGGAACACATACAGAAATTCCGCATACACACCCACAAATGCGTGCTCACACTAAAACAAAGCTAATCCTTAGAATTTTAACTACTGTTGTTATCAATTATTTGAATAAGTACATTTAAGTACATTATCTGTAACACCCCAGTCTCACATTCAAAGATAGGAAAATTTTTTGTCTGCATATAAGGAAATAAGTTACTACCAATAGTACCTTCAAGTCATGAGGTGAGCCTGTGGTGGGATAAGATGACCCAAGACGATACTATTGGGTCAGTGGTTTGAGACCTTATTTTGATGGATTTGATTCGATTCGGACTTGAGATTTGACCCGAGATTTGTTCCGGACTTGGGATTTGACCTGGGTTGTTTCATATAGTATCAGAGCCGACTCTCGAGAACTCAATTCGGGTCATCTAATCAGGTTGCCGGAGGTGGGGACACGAAGGCTGGTTATTCTGAACAATCCATCACTTATCATTTGGTCAATGTTGTTATTTGCATGAGGATTGTCGCCTTCTTGATGCACATTCTCCTGATTATTGATATGTGGAGACTCAACGGTCTCTTGTGCTCCATTGTTATTCTCAACATTTTTAGATGTCATTTTCAGATAATGCCACAAAACAAAGGTTAATTGACATATCTCTAAACTCTGACCAACTAATTTAAATACAAAATAAATTTAAGTAGGTCATACTAGCGAAGGAATTCCCCGTCTCTCCCCTTCTAGTTTTAGTCTCACATCTTAGCCAGTGATCATATCCCTAAGCTTTGATACAAACTGTGACGCCCCCAAAATTAGGTATACATCACCCATCTTGGGTCGTCAGATACATGGTATAAAATTCAAATACAACTTACTAATACAACTGCCGTGTACAATACGACAAAACATAACTGTGAGTTTGAATACAATTATTGTCTACTAGAGATTATACAAACTCAAAAGGAGTCCTCATTACAATTATTAACTTACTATTTCACAGAATAGTGAGGACTACTAATGCTATCCTCTGGACCGTCACTACGTTCCCCGACTAGTCCCTGCTATGTTCTCATTTCCTAAAGAGAACAGTGAAAGAAAGGGTGAGCTCAACTAGCCTAGTAAAAAATATTATGACTAAGATAATGCAGAATAAATTATCATTAGTCTCCAACAATGTTAAATTGATAAAATATAATAGGCATCAAGTTTAACTGCAGCGGAACAAGCAATCCATTAAAAGAGTCAAGTAGAAAATAAAATCTACTATCTTTTATGATTAAAAAGGTTTTTCATCACTGTTATCGCTGAGACTCAGCTTAATAAATATTCTACATCATCGAATCACCCCCGCACTACGACCAATGATATTCTTTAATATCACGACCACAATTATCCATGCACTACGGGCCAAGAATATTTGTGTATTTATTAATGATCATGATCATGCCATAAAATAATTCATCTTTGCACTACGACCAAAGAGAATCCATAGTCATAATCATACCAAAAATTGTCCATCAATGCACTACGGGCCAATGAGGAATTTTTTCACATCATTTGTAACATTACGGTTATGGTTATACCGAATAATCCCTGGTCATAATCATACCAAGTCCATCTATGCACTACAGGGCACAAATGACTTTCAACATAATATAAACATGAGGATGATGACAATGATATAAGAATTCAATAAAACAAGTTCAAGAATTAATTTATTCAGGAACTAATAACGTCCAAATTGTCAACATGATACTGATTTGTATAGTAAAATTCAAGAATGCTCTGAAGAATATTTCCATGAAAAGATACTGGATGAAGCGCAAATATCAAGGATATTCTACTAATTTCATGGAGTATAGAAGTCAAAACTTTAACCAACTGAGTATAATAAAGAATGGAATAACAAAAGAAATCACCATGCATACGGTACTTCGCATAGGCAGGTTATTCCAACAGAATAATAATAACGGAACCAGGTCAGGCAAAATTTGTACCGACAGGATGTTCCAACAGAATAATAAAGATGAAACCAGACCCGGTGTAAAACACACAAACATGATGTTCCAACAGAATAATAATAAGACGGAACCAGGTCCGGTGGAAAACACACAGACAGGATGTTCCAACGGAATAACAATAAAGACGGAACTAGGTCCGGTGTAAAACACACAGACAGGATGTTCCAACAGAATAATAGAAGAATGTCACCAAGTATAGGGTAGATCTCATATACAGGTTATTCCAACAGAATAATAAGAAATGGAATAACAACAGTTCTCTTCATGAATAAGAAAGAATAACACCCCTTACAGTAAAAAAAACTGAATATAAAAGTAGTTAAGTAGTAGAATACTTTTCTTCTATCTCTCTATAGTCTCTCTCTATAGTTTCTCTCTAGAGTTCAGTGAATTCGTAAGAAAATAATGAAGGAATGAGCTTCTATTTATAGGAAAATGGAATGCATAGTTACTAATCCATGAACGGTCCAGACTGATTTACTTTAATCTGACGATCCATATTTAAAGCAAAATCTTTTAAATAAAATATAATATATTCTATTTATAATCTAATAAAACGAATAACTTTATAAAAGATTTTACTATGCAAACACTATGCAGGCACTATGCAAATACTATGCATAATAAAATATAATATATTCTAATTATTGTCTAATAAAATAGATAACTTTATAAAAGTATTCTGTTTTATATAAAAAGATTTTACTATGCAGACACTATGCAACACCATGCATAATAGAATATAATATATTCTATTTATAGAATAACTTTATAAAAGTATTCTGTTTTATATAAAAAGATTTTCTGTATTATTACATTAATAATACCAACAAAACTGAGTGACTTATCACGTAAGCATCAATAATCAATACCATATGCTACTATACAACCACGCGTATTACTGTACTTTTAACACCGGGTGTTTCAACATTTAACGGTAAAACTTCCGCCGTTATTTTCATAAAGTATTTTTGTCGTTTTCTCAATCCGACAATAATTCCATTGTGGGGTCCACCAATGATTGTGTGTTGTACTAATATTCCCTGTTAAAACGAATATTCCCCGACCAATCGAATATTATATAACAACTTGCGTACTTTGCAAAATTCATAAATATTACCCACAACTATTATATCAATTTCACTCCATAATATTTAAAAATAATATTTATAGAAAATTCATCTTTATTCAAAAAGTTGGAATTTTACAATCTCCCCTTCTTATGAAATTTCGCCCTCAAAATTAGGGTACGTACCTGGTATGTCGAAGAGGTAAGAATACCTTGATTTCATTTCAGATTCTAACTCACAAATCATTTCCTCAACATCATGGGTTTTCCACAAAACTTTGACTTGAGGTATAACCTTGGTGCGTAGAATATGTTCCTTCTTATCCAAGATTTGAATAGGAACCTCTTCATACGTCAAATCTTCCGCTATTTCGTCCGATTCTAACTCAATAATGTGGTTCGGGTCTTCCATATATTTACGTAACATGGACATGTGAAAAACGTTATGAACAAGAGACATACTTGGCGATAAAGCGAGTCTATAGGCCACAGTTCCTACTCAATCAAGGATTAAAAATGGGCCGATGAATCAAGGATTGAGATTTCCTCTCTTTCCAAATCTCGTAACTCCTTTCCCTGGAGCAACACGTAACAACACATGATCTCCTATATCGAATTTCACGTCCTTTCGATGAAGAACAACATAACTCTTTTGTCGATCTTGTGAGGTTTTTATACGTTTCCAGATCGTTTGAATCTTTTTCGTAGTCATACGTACCAACTCTGGTCCCAACAATGTTGCTTCACCCACCTCATCCCAGCATACTGGAGAATGACACTTTCTTCCATACAACGCTTCGAATGGAGCCATGCCAATACTTGCTTGATAACTGTTGTTGTAGGAAAACTCCACCAATGGTAAGAACTTGTCCCAACTTCCCTTGAAATCAAGGACACAGAGTCTTAATAGATCTTCAAGAGTTTGAATAGTCCTCTCCGACTGTCCGTCCATCGGAGGATGATATGCCCAGCTAAATCGTAAATCTGTGCCTATAGCTTTTTGCAAACTAACCCAAAATCGCGAAGTGAATCTTGGGTCTCGATCAGAAACTATGTATACTGGCATACCATGCAATCTTACAACCTCATTTATGTACATACGAGCAAGACGTTCAAGTGTATAAGTTTCTCGTATCGGTAAGAAATGAACAGACTTGGTCAAACTATCAACAATGACCCAAATCGCATCTATGCCTTGAGAAACTTTGGGAAGACCAGTAACGAAATCCATGGTAATGTGCTCCCACTTCCATTCTAGAATTTCAAGTGGCTGCAATGGACCTTTTGGTACTTGATGCTCCGCCTTGACTCGTTGACACGTTATACACCTTGAGATAAACAACGCTATCTCTCTCTTCATATTGCTCCACCAAAATGTATGTCGAAGATCATGATACATTTTGGTACTCCCAGGATGGATTACAAACGGTGTGTTGTGCGCCTCCATCATTATTTTATACTTTAAATCAGGGTCGTTAGGAACACAAAGTCTGGAGTTGACTCGAAGTATTCCTTCTTCATCGATTCTTACTTCCGGCATCGCACCTTCTTGCACTTTCTTCCTCATACGCATCAGCTCCAGATCTGTAATTTGAGCAGATTTAATTTTATCAATTAAAGTCGGTTCTACTCGTATATTTTCCATCATCACATGGGTCCCTGGAGTCTTTATCTTTATCTCCATCCTTTGCAAGTCATACAAAATGGGCCTTTGCGTTGACAATATTGCACTCGTACCCGCATATGATCTTCTACTCAATATGTAAGCTACCACGTTCGCTTTTCCAGGATGGTATTGGATAGTATGATCATAATCTTTCAATAGTTCAAGCCAATGTCATTATCGCATGTTGAGTTCCTTTTGAGTGAAGAAATATTTGAGGCTTTTATGATCCGTAAAGATCTCCACTTTCTCCCCATACAAGTAATGCCTCCAAATCTTTAGTGCGAAGACAACAGCTGCCAACTTTAGATCATGAGTAGGATAATTCCTCTCATATTCTTTGAGTTTTCGTGAGGCATAGGCTATGACTTTCCCATGTTGCATGAGAACACATCCTAACCCTTTGCCCGAAGCATCACTGTAGATGACAAATCCCTCCGAACCAGATGGTATTGTCAGAACAGGTGCTGAAATGAGTCTCCTCTTGAGTTTTTGAAAACTCTTCTCACATTCCTTGCTCCAATCGAACTTTGTATCTTTCCGAGTAAGCTGAGTTAGTGGAGTATCGATTCGAGAAAACCCTTCTACGAATCTCCGATAATAACCAGCTAAATCAGTGACTTCGGTCACTGATTTAGGTTACTCCAAACTTTGAATAGCTTCAATATTTGCTGGGTCAACAGATATTCCATGACTTGATACCACGTGCCCAAGGAATGCTACTTCCTCAAGCCAGAACTCACATTTCTTCAACTTGGCATAAAGCTTATATTCACGAAGCTTTTGGAGTATCAGCCTCAAGTGTTGCCCATGATCTTCACGGGTTTTGGAATATATGAGGATGTCATCAATAAAGACGACCACAAAGTG
Source organism: Panax japonicus (assembly GCA_020205505.1). Lineage (NCBI taxonomy): Eukaryota > Viridiplantae > Streptophyta > Magnoliopsida > Apiales > Araliaceae > Panax > Panax japonicus. The sequence goes on from JAINUV010000029.1 coordinate 196,884, forward strand.
ATCCAAATATTCCTTGAATACTCGGTTCATCATATCCATGAATGCAGCAGGAGCATTAGTCAATCCAAAGGACATGACTAGGAATTCATAATGCCCGTATCGAGTTCTGAAAGCCATCTTTGGAATGTCATCGGTTCTAATCTTCAATTGGTGATATCCGGAACGAAGATCAATCTTTGAAAAGAATTTGATTCCTTGCATCTGGTCAAACAGGTCATCAATACGTGGTAATGGGTACCTATTTTTGATGGTGACATGATTCAACTCCCGATAATTAATACAAAGTCTCATACTCCCATCTTTTTTCTTCACGAATAGAATAGGAGCACCCCAAGGAGAAGTACTAGGACGAATAAAGCCAATGTCTAACAATTCTGCAGTTGAGTTTTTAACTCCTGAAGTTCAATAGGAGCCATTCGATATGGGGATTTAGAAATGGGTTTTGTACCGGGTTCAAGGTCAATACAAAATTCAATTTCACGCTCTGGGGGTAGGCCAGGAAGTTCTTTAGGGAATACGTCAGGAAATTCATTAACAATAGAAATATTATTCAAAACTTACGTATTTTTGTTTAGATCTGTGATATGAACTAAGAAAGCTTGACATCCATTTTTCAATAAACGAATAATTGTATGGCTTGAGATGACAGTGATTGATTTTAATGGTTTGGTTGCTTGAATTCGCATAATAGGTCGATTAGGAATATGAAAGCTAACAACCTTACGAAAATAATCAATTTTTGCATGATGAGTAGTTAACCAATTAATCCCTAGAATTACATCAAATGCAAGTATTTTTAATGCAATAAGATTGACAGGTAATGTGTGGGTACCAACTTGAACCAAACAAGACTTATAAACCGTGGATGTAATGAAGGTTTCTCCCAACGGAGTTTCCACAGATAAGTCAAAGTCTAATTTCTTCGGAGTCAAATTCAATCGTTGAGCGCAAGTAGGAGAAATAAAAGAATGGGTAGAACCAGTATCAAATAAAGTATAGACTTCGCTAGAGTTTATGATAAGCTTACCTGTGATGACCTCATTCGGGTTCCTTGCTTTCTGGGAGGTCACAACAAATGCTCTCCCTTGCACTATCGGCTTTGACTTTTCTAGGACAACCTTTGGTGCCTCCATCCTAGCTGAATTTGTCTTCGGTGAACGATAAAATCGGGAAAAGTGACCTTCTCTTCCATAATTATAACATGCTTTGGATGGCATCACGCAATTTGGACTGATGTGTCCCTCCCCTTCGCATTTGAAGCATATGATAGGTTGTCTTTCTCCTTCCTTAACAACGGGTGCTGGTGCTGACGTCTTTCCATCATTGTTGAATCTCCTCTTCTTGAAATATCCATTCTTATTGTTTTAGCCCTGATTACCACCGAAGTGGTTACCATTTATGCCATGTTGATTCCCTTCACGCTTGTTATCGCCGCTTCGATGACTGCTCTCACTGGTATTATCGTTTTGTCGACTGCTCTCTTTTGGTTGCGTTGACTTGTTATCGCGCTCCACCAAATGAGCCATATTTACAACATCTAAATACAAACACAGTTTATGAGAAATAAGACGTTGACGTATCTCCGGCTTCAAACCTCTTAAAAACATTCGCGCAATTCTCTCTTCATTATCCACCAAGAAGGACGCAAACTGGGATAACTCCACAAATTTTACCTCGTATTGCGACACGGTCATATTATTTTGCTCCAATTTGATAAACTCCACCTCCTTCATGTGACGAATACTTTCGGGAAATTATTTGTCATTGAACAACTCTTGGAATTTCTCCCAAGACATCTTCAATACGGCAGGTTGAGTACGTTTTACATATTCCCACCCGTAATCTGCCTCTCCGCGCAACATAAAGGCGGCAAAGGGAACCTTTTGCTCCTCGGAGCTTCCCAAGACATCAAATATCTTGGTGATCTGCTTTATCCATGCTTCCGCCATAAGTGGTTTTGGCTCTCCCTTAAACTGCGGTGGTCCCAGCTCCTTGAACTGTTTAGCGATGACCGCCTGAGAGTTTCCAGTGTTTCCACCTATATTTTGGACAGGAGCCGCTCTCGCCTGCTGTTACATGAATTGCATAAAGCCTATGAACAATCCTTCATTCATCATTTGGCCAGTGTTGTTGTTTGTATGAGGATTGTCGCCTTCCTGATGCACATTCTCCTGATTATTGATATGTGAAGACTCAACGGTCTCTTGTGCTCCATTGCTATTCTCATCATTTTCGGATGTCATTTTCAAATACTGCCACAAAACAAAGGCTAATTGACATGTAACATAATATCTCTAAACTCTGACCAACCAATTTAAATACAAAATAAATTTAAGTAGGTCATACTATCGAAGGAATTCCCCGTCTCTCCCCTCCTAGTTCTAGTCTCACATCTTAGCCAGGGATCATATCCTTAAGCTTTGATACCAACTGTGACGCCCCCAAAATTAGGTATACATCACCCATCTTGGGTCGTCAGATACATGGTACAAAATTCAAATACAACTTACTAATACAACTGTCATTTACAATATGACAAAATATAACTGTGAGTTTGAATACAATTATTGTCTACTAGAGATTATACAAACTCAAAAGAAGTCCTCATTACAATTATTAACACACTATTTCACAGAATAGTGAGGACTACTAATGCTATCCTCTGGATCGTCACTCCGTTCCCCGACTAGTCCCTGCTATGTTCTCATTTCCTGAAGAGAACATTGAAAGAAAGGGTGAGCTCAACTAGCCCAGTAAGAAATATTATGACTAAGATAATGCAGAATAAATTATCATTAATGTCCAACAATGTTAAACTGATAAAATATTATATACATCAAGTTTAACTACAGCGGAACAAGCAATCCATTAAAAGAGTCAAGTAGAAAATAAAATCTACTATCTTTTATGATTAAAAAGGTTTTTCATCACTGTTATTGCTGAGACTCAGCTTAATAAATATTCAACATCTCACCCCTGCACTACGGCCAAGGAAATTCTTTAGTATCACGACCACAATTATCCATGCACTACGAGCCAAGAATATTTGTATATTCATTAATGGTCATGATCATGCCATAAAATAATTCATCTTTGCACTACGACCAAAGAGAATCCATAGTCATAATCATACCAAAAACTGTCCATCAATGCACTACTGGTCAATGAGGACTTTTTCCACATTATTTGTAACATTACGGTTATGATTATACCGAATAATCCCTGGTCATAATCATACCAAGTCCATCTATGCGCTACAGGCCACAAATGACTTTCAACATAATATAAACATGAGGATGATAACAATGATATAAGAATTCAATAGAACAAGTTCAAGATTTAATTTATTTAGGAACTAATAACGTCCAAATTGTCAACATGATACTGATTTGTAGAGTAAAATTCAAGAATGCTCAGAAGAATATTTCCATGAAAAGATACTGGATGAAGCGCAAATATCAAGGATATTCTACTAATTTCATGGAGTATAGAAGTCAAAACTTTAACCAACTGAGTATAATAAAGAATGGAATAACAAAAGAAATCACCATGCATGCGGTACTTTGTATAGACAGGTTATTCCAACAGAATAATAATAACGGAACCAGGTCAGGAAAAATTTGCACCGACATGAAGTTCCAACAGAATAATAAAGACGGAACCAGGTCCGGTGTAAAACACACAGACTAGATGTTCCAATAGAATAATAATAAGACGGAACCAGGTCCGGTGTAAAATACACAGACAGGATGTTCCAACGGGATAATAATAAAGACGGAACCAGGTCCGATGTAAAACACACAGACATGATGTTCCAACAGAATAATAGAAGAATGTCACCAAGTAAAGGGTAGATCGCGTATACAGGTTATTCCAATAGAATAATATGAAATGGAATAACAACAGTTCTCTTCATGAATAAGAAAGAAAACACCCCTTACCGTAAAATAAACTGAATACAAAAGTAGTTAAGTACCAGAATACTTTTCTTCTATCTCTCTATAGTCTCTTTCTATAGAGTTCAGTGAATTCGTAAGAAAATAATGAAGGAATGAGCTTCTATTTATAGAAAAATGGAATGCATAGTAACTAATCCATGAACGGTCCAAATTAATTTACTTTAATCTGACGGTCCATATTTAAAGCAAATTCTTTTAAATAAAATATAATATATTCTATTTATAATCTAATAAAACGAATAACTTTATAAAAGATTTTACTATGCAAACACTATACAGGCACTATGTAAACACTATGCATAATAAAATATAATATATTCTAATTATTGTCTAATAAAACAGATAACTTTATAAAAGTATTCTGTTTTATATAAAAAGATTTTACTATACAAAACACTATGCAGACACTATGCAACACTATGCATAATAGAATATAATATATTCTATTTATGGAATAACTTTATAAAAGTATTCTATTTTATATAAAAAGATTTTCTGCATTATTACATTAATAATACCAACAAAACTAAGTGACTTATCACGTAAGCATCAATAATCAATACCGTGTGCTACTATGCAACCACGTATATTACTGTACTTTTAACACCGGGTGTTTCAACAGTTAACGGTAAAACTTCCGCCGTTATTTTCATAAAGTATTTTTGTCGTTTTCTTAATCCGACAATAATTCTGTTGTGGGGTCCACCAATGATTGTGCCGTTGTATTCCCTGTTAAAATGAATATTCCCTGACCAATCGAATATTATATAACAACTTGCGTACTTTGCAAAATTTATAAATATTATCCACAACTATTATATCAATTTCACTCCATAATATTCAAAAATAATATTTATAGAAAATTCACCTTTATTCAAAAAGTTGGGGTTTTACAAACAAGTCACCACGATCTGAATCGTAGAGTACCATGATCTGAATAGTAGAGTATCATCTGTCTTGTGTCAAAAAACGTCGAGCCTCATGATTTGTGTGGAGACAGATTCCAACATAAGAGGAATGGATTCTTAACGCTGCAGTACTCACCAGTCCCAAAGTCATAAGAAATATCCTTGGTATGCAACAAAGAAACGTATTAAAGAAGCTAAGGAAAGTACCATTGGTAAGGGGAAAACACCTTTTCAGGTGTTAGGTGAGAAAGCAGTCTGCAGTGTCAGTCGGCCGGAATGCAGTTCAGAAGATGTTCAGAAATGTCTCCATCAAAGATCAGAAAGATCAAGTGCATTTAATGCCTCAACGGATGGATCCAACGGATAGTTTTCAAGATCACATATATGCAAATCAATCAGATGAGAGAGAGTTTGCAAGCATTAAACAAATAACGTGAACAACTCTCAAAGCTCAACTCTACGATCTGAGAAATAGAAAAGCTTGCTCAGCTACTCAGTTCTTTCGAACAAGTGCTTAAACAACAACTGAGTAGCAACCATCTAGAACTCAACATCTAGCAATCAACTGAAGAAGAGTACCAAGTCTGTTGGACTTGAAGAGTTCTAAGTGAACTGTAAGAGAGCCAAGTCTGCTGGACTTGAAGAGTTCAAGAGTGAACTAAAAAGTTCCTAGCCTGCTGGTCTAGAAGGAATCTGTGTGATTCAGAAGTTGTAAAAGACATCCTTAGTGGATTTCCTACTCGTTGAGTAGAAGAGTGGACTAGGAGCTTTATGTGCTCTGAACCACTTAAAACGGCTATCTTTTACGTTCATACTATAACTGATATATCTTCCATAACTGCTATAACTGCCTCACTCTCATAACTCCACTACTTTGCAAAAGGGATTAAAACAAACATAAATTCCGCTAAGTTTTATTCATCATTAACTAACAAGTTTAAAACGAAAAGATTTTTAAATATCTATTCAACCTCCCTTCTAGATAACTATTGTGCCTACTAGGAACTAACAATTGGTATCAGAGCAGGTTCTATTATACAGCTTACAAGCTTTAGTAGATCTAATGGCACACGTACCAAGCGAATCTAGGACTGGAGGAGGCAGCAAGCCACCAATGTGCAACAAGGATAAATTTACAAACTGGAAAGTCAGGATGCAAGCATACATGGATCAGTTCTGCACAGACAATGGCATCAGTCATAACTTTTCAGCTCCACGAACTCCTCAACAAAATGGAGTAGCTGAAAGAAAGAACAGAACCTTGATAGAGGTTGGAAGAACTCTACTAGCAGCAGCTCATTTGCCTGAATACTTCTAGGTAGAAGCTGTTAACACTGCATGCTACACACAGAACAGATCACTGATACACTCTACGATCAAAAAGACGCCCTACGAACTGTGAAAAGGAAGAAAGCCAAGTGTCAGCTACTTTCATGTGTTTTGGTTGTGCATGCTACATTCTTAACAATGGAAAGCAGTACCTGACAAAAGTTCAGCCCAAGTCAGACGAATGAATCTTTCTTGGATATGCCACAGACAGTAAGGCCTACAAAGTGTTCAACAAGAAGACACTAAGTGTTGAAGTCTCGATTCACATCATCTTTGATGAAACAGACTTAGACAACACAGTGCTTTAAGACACTACGACCGATAATACGGACACTACGAATGAAGTCGTCGAGCTCAACACTACGATCGTAGTGCCAGATAGTGAAATCGTTGAGCAACAAAATGAGATCGTAGAGAGGTCTATGCAAGACAACGAACCTCCACACCAAAAAGAAGAAATAGATCTTGAAGGCTTAAGAAAAGAAGGCATCAGGACAGATGTCCCAACCGGCAACAGATGGGCCAGAGATCACACTCATGATATAATCATTGGAGATCCGAGTACTAGAGTAAAAATAAGAGCTGCCACTCAAAATGAATGCTTTTATCTAAGCTTTCTATCACAAATAGAACCAAAGAAGATAGAAGATGCTATGGAAGACTCTAGTTGGATAGAAGCCATGCAGGAAGAACTCAACCAATTTGAACGAAGCAAAGTATGGAGATTAGTAACAAGACCAAATAGTCATCCTGTCATTGGAACCAAGTGGGTCTTCAGAATCAAAATGGATGAAGATGGAGTTATAACTAGGAACAAGGCAAGATTAGTGGCAAAGGGCTACTCTCAAGAAGAAGGCATTGACTACGATGAGACATTTGCACCTGTTGCCAGACTAGAAGCCATCAGAATATTTCTTGCCTTTGCTGCTCACATGAAGTTCAAAGTCTTTCAAATGGATGTCAAAAGTGCATTCCTAAATGGAGAACTCCAAGAAGAAGTCTATGTAGAGCAACCACCAGGTTTCATCAATCCATATCTTTCCAATTATGTTTATAGATTAGACAAAGTCTTATATGGTCTTAAACAAACACCTATAGCATGGTATAAAACACTAACTAGCTTCTTAATTAAAAATGGGTTCACTAGAGGTAGAGTAGATACCACACTGTTTCTTAGAAAGCATAAAGACAAAGTCTTATTTGTTCAAATATATGTTGATGATATTATTTTTTGTTCTACTGACGAAAAGTTATGCAAGAGATTCTCTAAGTTAATGCAGAGCAAGTTTGAAATGAGCATGATGGGTGAGCTAAATTTCTTCCTTGGACTGCAAGTAAAGCAAACTGATGAAGGAATTTTCATAAACCAAGCCAAGTACATCAAAGACTTACTCAAGAAGTATGGCATGAAATCAGCCTCTCCCATGAAAACACCAATTGCTCTTGCAACCAAGCTTGACAAAGATAAAAAAGGTAAAAGTATTGATATAACTCAATACAGAGGTATAATAGGTTCTCTTTTATATCTAACTGCCAGTAGACCAGACATAATGTTTGTAACATGCATATGTGCTAGATTTCAGGATAACCCTAAAGAGTCACATTTGTCTGCTGTAAAGAGGATCTTCAGGTATCTCAAGGGTACACCTTACTTGGGGCTTTGGTACCCCAAAGAATCCTCATTTGAACTAACAGGATACACAGATGCTAATTTTGCAAAATGCAAAATAGATAGAAAGAGTACCAGTGGCACCTGTCAATTGCTAGGAAACAGACTTGTGTCCTGGTTTAGCAAAAAGAAAAACTCAGTGTCTACTTCAACTGCAGAAGCTAAATACATTGCTGCTGACAGCTGCTGTGTTCAAATCCTATGGATGAAAAATCAGCTAGCTGACTATGGGTTTGATTTTAAATCTATTCCCATTCACTGTGATAACACAAGTCCCATAGCAATAACTCATAATCCTGTTATGCATTCTAGGACTAAGCATATAGAAATAAGGTCTCACTTCATTAGGGATCATGTGCAAAATGGAACTATATCTTCACAATATATCCCTACTGAAAATTAACTTGCTGATGTTTTTACAAAACCTCTAGATGAATCCAGATTTAATAAGTTAATAAGTGAGCTAGGCATGCTAAATCTACAACCATAAAATATATGCTCTAGATTGTGTTAACCATAACAGATACAAAGGCTAAACTCAAAATCGTAGACATGATCAAGGGAAGTCCACGATCGTAGAGTTGAAGAAACAAAACTACCTCAACGATTGTAGCGAAGACTCAACCATCGTAGTGCAGACTCAACGATGAAAAAAGCTCCATCAACAAAGTAAGAATGCATCCCGTGATGATAAGCTTCAAAACACAGCAATCCCTCAGATAAGCGCCTCAGGAACAAACCTAACCCTTGACTCACTCCAAGAGTTTGGCCCTTCCTGAGTTACCTTAAAAGAATGTTATGTCAAAAACTCATCACAAGGATCCGGTCAGACTCAACTATCATAGATTAGACACGATGAATGCTGGACAGACTCGACGATCGTAGATCAGACTCGACAAATGCAAAGTACTCAACGATCACAAAACTACCTCAACGATCGTAGTCCTCCCTAAGGACACCTCAGCTCTGCAGGAGCCAAGGGCAAATCATTACAATCCTTATCAGTTAAACTTGTAGAGCCAAGCAAAAGTCGTCACCTGTCCCACTAAGCAAAAAGGAGAGAGGGAAGTTGCAAGTACAAATTAAAATCGTATTTTTGAAATCAGAAGTTCAAAAGATTATCTCTCTCTCATCCTCTCTCAAAGCAAAAACCCTAAATCAGAAGAAAGCTCAGTTAAATCTCACTTCCAACAAGAAAATCAATGGCGGCTTCTAGTGTTATCTCAGGCTACAAACTCTGTTTTATTGAGTTCAAAATAGCTCAACCCAAATTCCACAAGACTCTAGCCTTACTGAAGAAGGCAGGTCTCGAAGAAGCCTTGAGCACAGACACATTGATCTATCCCATGTTAGTGAAAGAGTTCTACAGGAATGGTGTGTTTGAAAACGACACCATCACTACGAGAGTAAGGGAAGTGGAAATCAGACTGAAGGCTGAAGACATCAACCTCGCCCTAGGTCTCAAAAATGAAGGGCATCCAGTCATAGATAGCGTAAACTTCCAAGAGGGACTTAGAAGAATACAACACAAGAAACTCCCCTCTGTGAAAGGGTACAAGAATAAGGAGTTCCCATAGAGGTATGAATTTCTAGCCGATATAGTTGGGAAATGTATATGCTACAAGAGCTCAGGTCATGACTCTGTGAATGAAGTACAACTTAAGCTCATGACTGCTGTGTGTTATGGAATACAACTCAACTATGGAACCCTATTGCTCGATTGGATTGGTAAGTGGATCATCAACTCAAAGAAGTTAAAAAGCCCTCAAAAGATGCTCTATGGGTGATTCATAATTATCATTCTACAATCTGCCCTGGGTGACAAAATTGGGGATGAAGAAGGAGAAGCTATCAACCCAAATAGACGTATGACCCAGAAATTGTTTGAAAATTAGAAGAGGAACCCAGCTGAGTATGTTCGCATGATGACCAAGTCCAGTGGAAGAACTGGTGATCTAAAGGACTCAGGCCTTCCAGGAAATATGTCTGTTGTAAGGGAAATCGAAGAAGAAGAAGAAACCAACAAAGGAGAACCCTCTGTCCTTACCAGAAAAAGTAAGGGCAAGAGGAAGCTAAAGGCTAGACTGGTAGAAGAACCTCAAAGATCTACCACTGATATACCTGTAGAGGCCTCTGACATAGAGACTTTGAGGATGCTAAGAAGAAAGCAGTAGCAAGATGAAGCAGATGAGGATCATGCTACCATATCCCAGATCCTGAAGAAGAACAAAGTTGGTCATAAGACCAAAAGGCCATCAGTCTCCTCATTGTAGAGTCTCTACTGTTCTTAGAGACTAGACCAAGCATGTCAGGCAAGGAAGTAGCTGCATCAAGCATAGTGTCTATTAAACAGGAAAAAATTGAGGTTCAAGAAAGTCCTGAAGCTATGGCTAAGCCTAGAAAATCAAGGAGAAATCTGGTCAAGAAATACATCCTTGAGAATGAAAAAGTGCTCAAAAAGGAAGACAAAAGTGTGGTTACAACAGAGGAACTGTCCAAAGCAAGTCAAGAGGACAGTGCTCCAGCTGAGGGGGAGAACCCTGAGATTCTCATGATAGAAAATACACCAGCTGAGGGGGAGATGCCTGAAGCTCAAGAAGATACTCCACTTGAGGGGGAGCTATTGATCGCACAAGAAGATGATCAAGTTGAGGGGGAGCCTCAGGATATCTCCATGGCAGAAGAAGAGGTCCTTGCCAAAAATGAAGAAGAACCAGTGCAAGATCATCAAGAGACCATTGAGATAATAGAATCATCCAACGAGAACAGAGAAGAGGAAGAAGATGATGATGATCTTGAGATCACTGGTGTGGGCAAAGATGGGTATAAAAGCTATCTCTACAATCAGATGTTCTCTTACCTACCCATGATGCCATATCATCAAGCCCAAATCCTAAACTCTTGGGATCACAAGTTCTGGAGCTTCAAAGAGTATCCAACCATCTCAGTACTAGCCAATGAATTCCCAGGAAGATTTACCTTTGCCAAGAAGTTACTTACCAACAACTCTTCCTCAAAGGATAAACCTGAGGTACTGTCTATCCCAACCCTCTTCAGAGTTAATCACTTGTCATCATCCTCATTTAGTCAATTCTATGAATTCCCTCATTGGTTGGAAGTGATCTTCATCCACTAACTCAATTTCCAGTTGCAGAATCCCAAAATTCTATAAACGAGGAACCAAATGCAGTCAACTTCATTTTGCTCCCAAAAACCACCATCTCTACGATCCCTGACTCTAGCCCCATCGTAGACTCCCAAATAGAAATTGTGGAGCCACATATTCCAAACATCGAAACTCAGCCCCTCCATCAGACATACAATCCTCCTCCTCTAATGACTATTTTAGTCTTGATCTTGCTCTCTACTCCCTGCAAGATCAATCCCAGAAAACATCCCCTCCATTTAACAATCCTCAAACTAATGATACTCTTCTAAATCTGCCCACAAAAGATGACTTGAAGGAAGTATCCAAGAACATGATCAAGAACATAGAAGAAAGCATGGAAACTCACTCAAACCTCATTCATCTTTGGCTGAATCAAATGATCACTACTGTAAATAATATCACTGGCACTCTAAACGCTGAGCTTACAAAGAAGCTGAGGGAAATTATCCAAGAAATTCTTCAAAGCATGAAGAACAGAGATGAGATTCACTTCCAGATAGCCACCAAGCAAAGAGAGGTTGTTCTTGAAATGTAGAAAAATCAAGAAGTCCAAAATAAACTTATGCTGGAGAACATCATCAACTTGAAAGCTTCAGTCAAAGAATTCTAGAAAGCTTATGTAAATCAGCAACAACACACTGACATTGTTCTAACAGCCCTCCGGAACAAAGAAGCTAGATCTGAAGTCCAGATCAAGGAAAGTCGAGAGGACATTGCTCAAACACAAAGCCAACTAAACGAGCTTGTCCAAGGAGTAAATCGACTTTCTACAGACATTCGAACCCTTGATGCTGATATAAAGGGGGAGAATAAAGGGAAAGGAGTTCAAGGAGGACAGGGAGGCCAAGGCAGAGGAAGAGGAGGTCAAGGAAGCCAAGAAAGGGGTAGATGACAATTTCATGCTACAGTGTCAAGAAGCCCTCCTGCAAGACAATTCCATCAACAGACTACACGATCAAGCAATCAGACTCAACGATCTGATCAGTAGGAAGTCTTGATGGCTAAATCATTAAGAAGTTAAGGGCCAACTACCAGCTCACCAAATGTGACCACCACAGGCCTGAGAATGCCAATTGGAGATCCATCATTCATAAATAGGCATGATCACAACCCGATAGTAAGCCCAAGTGAGTTGGAAGAGTTAGCCAGAAGGGATGAAGCTAGTGGGAAAAGAAGGGTTGAGGAGTATGCCAATCCTCCAAGGAAAAGGTCAAAGAAATAGAGATAAGTTGAAACCTTAAATTCTTATTGATGTAAAGCTAAACTGCAATATTTCTTGAACATCAATAAATTTATGCTTATTCTCTAGAAATTTCAGCTGCTCACTGAAATACTAAGTCATGTTTAAATTTCCTGCAAATGCACCTAGACACTAATAATCATGACAATAAATCTCCTTGGTTATATCAACATCAAATAGGGGGAGATTGTTGGGAGAATGAATATTATGATTTGATGTTTTAATATATATGCTCATGATTATTTATAAAGTCCTTCAAGTAATATATGTATAAGGACTTAGTGATAGATCAAATCTATTAGGTTTATCTAAGCTCTTAACGTGTATCATTCTGTAATAGAATGTATAGATAGAAAGATCAAAGCTGTTAGGTTGATCTTGAGATGTAATAGATAGGCTTCGAGGAAATCGTAGTGTATCAATCTGATCAACATTGCAGAAGTCAAGGCAGAAACGTAGAGCTTCAAAGATCATAGTGTGCCTGCCTTAAAGGGCCTCTTCGGAAATCGTAGAGTGGTCCCAACATTTGCTGAGCCAACTCAACGATCGTAATGTGCTCTCGAAAATGTAGAGTTTACAAGTCAACGATCGTAGTGTGCTCTCGAAAACGTAGAGTTTACAACTCAAGCAAGCAAAGATCGTTGTGTACAAATACTTAAAAAGAAATTGTAGTGCTCTCGGCTGATAGCATCAGACCAGGCACCAAGGCGGCAAGTCACCACAATCTGAATCGTAGAGTACCATGATCTGAATTGTAGAGTATCATTTGTCTTGAGTCAGAAAACGTCGAGCCTCATGATTTGTGTGGAGACAGATTCCAACATAAGAGGAATAGATTCTAAACGCTGCAGTACTCACTAATCCCAAAGTCATAAGAAATATCCTTAGTATGCAATAAAGAAGCGTATTGAAGAAGCTAAGAAAAGTACCATTGGTAAGGGGGAAAATACCTTTTCAGGTGTTAGGTGAGAAAGCAGTCTGCAGTGTCAGTGGGCCAGAATGCAGTTCAGAAGATGTGCAGAAATGTCTCCATCAAAGATCAAAAAGGTCAAACGCATTTAATGCCTTAACGGATGGATCCAACGGATAGTTTTCAAGATCACATATATGCAAATCAAGCAGATGAGAGAGACTATGCAAGCATTAAACAAATAACGTGAACAACTCTCAAAGCTCAACTATAAGATCTGAGAAATAGAAAAGCTTGCTCAGCTACTCAGTTCTTTCGAACAAGTTCTTAAAGAGTAACTGAGTATCAACCATCAAGAACTCAACATCTACCAATCAACTGAAGAAGAGTACCAAGTCTGTTGGACTTGAAGAGTTCTAAGTGAACTATAAAAGAGCCAAGTCTGCTGGACTTGAAGAGTTCAAGAGTGAACTAAGAAGTTCCTAGACTACTGGTCTAGAAGAAATCTATGTGATTCAGAAGTTGTAAAAGACATCCTTAGTGGATTTCCTACTCGTTGAGTAGAAGAATGGACTAGGAGCTTTAAGTGCTCTGAACCACTTAAAACGACTGTGTCTTTTATGTTCATAATATAACTGTTATATCTGCCATAACTGCTATAACTACCTCACTCTCATAACTCCACTACTTTGCAAAAGAGATTAAATCAAACATAAATTCCGCTAAGTTTTAATAATCATTAACTAACAAGTTTAAAACGAAAAGATTTTTAAATATCTATTCAACCCCCTCCCTCTAGATAACTATTATGCCTACTAGAAACTAACAAAAATGATCCAAATATTCTTTAAATACTCGTTTTATCATATTCATGAAGGCCACAAGAGCATTAGTAAATCAAAAGACATGACTAGGAATTCGTAATGCCCGTACCAAGTTCTGAAAGCAGTCTTTGTAATGTCATCAGTTTTAACTTTTAACTGATGATATCTGGAACGAAGATCGATCTTTAAAAAGAATTTAGCACCTTATAACTGGTCAAACAGGTCATCAATTCGAGGTAACGAGTACCTATTTTTGACGGTGACATGATCCAACTCCCGATAGTCAATACAAAGTCACATACTTCCATCTTTCTTCTTTACGAATAGAATAGGAACACCCCAAGGGGACGTACTAGGACGAATGAAACCAATGTCTAACAATTCTTGTAGTTGTGGTTTTAACTCCTGAAGTTTAATAGGAGCCATTTGATATGGGGCGTTGGAAATGAGTTTTTTACCGGGTTTTAGGTCGATACAAAATTTGATTTCTCGCTTTGGGGGTAGGCCAGGAAGTTCTTCAAGGAATATGTTAGGAAATTTATTAACAATAGAAATATCATTCAAATCTGACGTATTTTTGTTTAAATTCATGACATGTGCTAAGAAAGCTTGACATCCATTTTTCAATGAACGAATAGCTTTATGGCTTGATATGATAGTGATTGACTTTAGTGGTTTGGTTGCTTGAATTCGCATAATAGGTTGGTTAGGAATATGAAAGCTAACAACCTTACAAAAACAATCAATTATTTCATGATGAGTTGTTAACCAATCAATCCCTAAAATCATATCAAATGCAAGTATTTTCAAAGAAATAAGATCGACAGGTAACGTGCGGTCGCCGATTTGAATAAAACAAGACTTATAAATAGTGGATGTAATGAAGGTTTCTCCAAATGGAGTTTTAACAGATAAATCAAAGTCTAATTTCTCCGGAGTCAAATTTAAACATTAAACGCAAGTATGAGAAACAAAAGAATGGATAGAACCGGTATCAAATAAGGTATGGACTTCGCTAGAGATTATGATTAGCTTACCCGTGATAACCTCGTCCGGGTTCCTCGCTTTTTGGGAGGTCACGACAAACACTCTCCCTTGAACTACCAGTTTTGACTTCTCTGGGACGGCCTTTAGTGCCTCTATCCCAGCTGGACTTGGCTTTACTGCACGACAAATTAAATCGAGCTAAGTGACATTCTCTACCATAATTGTAACATATTTTAGACTGCTGCGTATAGTTTGGACTGATGTGTCCCTCCCCTCCGCATTTGTAGCATACGATCGTTCTCCTTCTTTAACAACGGGTGCAGGTGATGACGTCCTTCCATCATTATTAAATCTCCTCTTCTTGAAATTTTTACTTTTATTGCCTTGGCCATGATTACCACCAAAGTGGTTATCATTTCTGACATGTTGACTTTCTCCACGTTTGTTGTCACCGCTTTGATGACTTCTACCACTGGTATTATTATTTTGCTGGCTGCTCTCTCTTGGTTGGGTTGACTCATTATCATGCTCCAATAACTGAGACCTATTTACAACATCTGAATACAACAAACACAGTTTGTGAGAAATTAGGTATTGACGTATCTCGGGTTTCAAACCTCTTAGAAATATCCGCGTCATTCTCTCCTCATTATCAACCAAGTGGGGTGCAAACCGGGACAACTCGGCAAACTTAGCTTTGTACTGTGACACGGTCATATTATTTTGCTATAGCTTGATGAACTCCACCTCTTTCATGTGACAAATACTTTCGGGAAAGTACTTGTCGTTTAACAGTTCTTGGAACTTTTCCCAAGACATCTTCAGTGTGGCAGGCTGAGTATGTTTTACAGATTCCCACCAGTAATATGTCTCTCCTCGCAATATGAAGGTGGCAAAGGGAACCTTTTGCTCCTCGGAGCATCCCAAGACATCAAATATCTTAGTAATCTGCTTTATCCGCGTCTCCGCCTTAAGTGGTTTTGGCTCTCCCAAAAACTTCGGTGGTCCCAGTTCCTTGAACTGCTTAGCAATGACCATCTGTGAGTTGCCAGTGTTTCTACCTGTATTTTGGATAGGAGTCTCTCTCGCCTGATGTTACATAAATTGCAGAAAGCCTTTGAACATTCTGTCGTTCATCATTTGGTCAGTGTTGTTATTTACGTGAGGATTATTGCCTTCCTAATGTACATTATCCTGGGTATTGATATGTGGCGACTCAACGGTCTCCTGTGCTCCATTGTTATTCTCAACATTCTCGGATGTCATTTTCAAACACTGTCACAACACAATGGTTAATTGACATGCCACATATTATCCCTCTATTCTGACCGACCAATTAAATAACCATTAAACTTAGGTAGGTCATACTAACAAAGGAATTACCCGTCTCTCCCCTCCTAGTTCCAGTCTCACATCTCAGCCAGAGATCATATCTCTAAGCTTTGATACCAATTATTGAAAGTAGTATGCATACAAGCCAATCATGTTTGATGATAAAGCATATACTTTGTAAACAATCTTATTCATTTATTAATAAAAAGTATTAATTTATTAAAGGCTTTTAATTATCTACATGTTGCTGTTTTATAATATGTGATAAACCCATAGTTTTAAGCAATGCTTTTAGAATAATGATGATGATCATTCTAATGAGATCTAAATTCTTAGAAAGCTTAAAACTAAAATAGTTCCCAATCGTTGGATTACTAAATTGGGGATTAGTGAATCCGGATAGATTGGTACATACGTTGCTTGCTCATTGGATGAGAATGATTGATCTCATGATCATTTGTGTGGAGACACTAAAGCAAGTATGTAGGTGCTTATTAGAGAATAAGTTCACTGAACGTGACTCGCTAAGGAATACCTAATGGAGTTTTACTTGCATGTCAATAGGAATTCCTGTAGTGATAGTAGTACAAGTGATCCTTGGACTTGAGATCATCATAGTATCTTGTGTATAATAAGTTATACTTTGACTTATTCCTTAAGACCCTTAGGGTATATCAAAGGGTATGCTTGGGTATAATAAGTTGTACATGGAGATAATGTATGATCAATAAAGAATCTACCACTTCTAGTAAAAGAAGAGAAATGTCCTATGTGATTCGATAAATGACAACTCAGTAGTCCTTGGCCAAGGCAGAATGAAATTAGAAAGGAGTTTCTAATTTGCATTATTTGGAGTTGTGCATTTAAGAGTCGAAATACATATAATTAAATAAAATAAGACTTGACAGTAATTCCATGTCTTATATTTAATTGGGACATTGTATGGTGGATGGATTGAATTGTACGGTAACTATTTACTCAAAGGTTCTTTTATGATTAATGTTGAAATCTATATTATCTGGAAAGTCGTTGATCGCTAGGGAGGCTTATCCCTATTGTAGAATAAATATTATTTATTTAAATAAATTATTAGTTTAATTTATTTATTTAAATAAGATTAGAATTGTTCTAATTGATTTATTCACAACCGGTTTAATATGGAGAACCTAAAGGGTCACACCATAAAAGGAAGAATAATTATTTAAGAAGTTAATGGCATAATCGTAATAATAAGTTAAGTATATTTAATTTAATCTATGGTGATAGAATAAATTAAATAGCTTAATATTTATTATTTAATATTTTGAAAATATTAAATATAAATTAATAAGAGGAGTCTTATTATTATTATTACTATTATTATTATTTAATTCCTAAAGGAGTTTGGGAATTAATTAATATAAGTACTCTCAATTATCCCTAATAAGATTAGGGAGCCCATTTAATTAAAAGAGTTTAATTAAATAAATAATACCTTATTTTTAATAGGGTTACTTGATATCTTTATAAGAGGAGTCTTATATCAGATATTAAATATACGTTATTCCAATTGTTGGAGAGTACGCCCCTTTTTCTATAGAGATAGAAAACTAGGGTTTGAGTCAAATACCCATCTTCTTGAATTTTGTTCTTCCTTGGTGGATCACCTCTAGAGGCCAAACACTTGGGTGGCTAACGTTGATCAAAGGAAGGAACCAAACCCGGTGGATTCAAGTTGAACGCGAAAGGATTTGGAGGTGAACTTGTACCTGAGGAAGCTCGATCTTCAAGGGTATGATTTTATTCTTTATCTTTTCGTTTAATTAATAATTGTGCATAAAGGGTGATCCGGGTTTATGGTTTGTAAAATTTTTAAACTCTGATTTTACACGTTTCCGCTTTATTTATGCAATTTGATTGCGTTCATGAATATTACAAACCTAACAGTGGCATCAGAGCCAAACCTTTATGCGAATTATTAATTGTTTTGATTTGATATGTATGTTGATATGTGTTTTGAACAATTTAATTGGGCATAATTTTATTGTATAAAATTTAATTAAAAAAAAAATTCAATTTCCGAATACATATGTTATTCGTGAACTGAATTGCACAAGTATATACCGCGGACTGGATGGATTTCTTTTCGCTGTGCTTCATGGGAAAAGGATATTGATTTTGCGTGGATATTAATTCGCGTGGGCAATCATGTTCATTTGGTTAAATGAATATATATATATATATATATATATATATATATATATATATATATTATAATTCCACTAGCCATTTTTTTTTTTCCTGGATGTGTGCTTCACGGAAATAAAAAGGAACAGGATCAATTTTTTTTTTATTTGAACCGTGTCCAGCTGCTAGTTAAAAGGGATTTTGCCAATTCTTGTTGCACGGAAATCAAGGAGAGATGATTCACGCCACTTTTTTTTTTTTAAAAGGTGGCAGGATCTAGTAATCATATTTGTATATATATATGTATAAAGTATTATTAGTATATACTGTACTTATATATAAAATGTGATTAACGGTATTATATATATATATTATATACGGCATATGATATATATGATATTATATATATATATATATATATATATAATATTCTTAATAATTTTATAATTAAAATAAAGTTTATTTAATTTAAAAATAAAAAGTTTATTTTAATCTTAAAATAAAAAGTTTATTTTAATTTTAAAATTAAATTTCATGCTAACTAATTAGAGTTGGAATTGGATTCCATGATAACTAATTAGAGTTGAAATTGGATTTCATATTATTCAAAATAAAGGAGTTTATTTGTGAATAGGAAAGAAAATCCATGTTTCCTTAAATAAAAGAGTTTATTTAGATATGAAATAAGATTTCATATTATTCAAAATAAAGGAGTTTATTTGTGAATAGGAAAGAGAATCTGTGTTTCCTTTAAAAAAGAGTTTTTTTTACATGGAATTGGATTCCATAATTAATTAAAATAAAGAAGTTTATTTTGATTAAAATTTTTGATTAAAATAAAATAGTTTATTTTATTCAAAATTGGATAAATTAAAATAAAATAGTTTTATTTTGATTTAAATTTGGATTAAAATAAAAGAGTTTATTTTAATTCAAAATTAGATTTTATACTTACTAAATTTTGCCCATTAAATGATATCAATATATATATTAAATGTTTATTATTCATAAGATGAATATTATTTATTGATGCATATGGTGATGTGTATGATAATAAATGGGATTGATTATGGACTATTGATCAATGCGATTGGATTTTATTTTAGTTGGATGCATGAATGTATGGGTTTTATTAAATGGGGTCTGCGTACCTCGCCTTCTCTAATTTTTCTTAATGTAAATTCTATCTCCCTCCTATGTACTCCCCCTTGACTGCTGATCAAGGTTTCTATTTATTTTAAATAGTTTTGTAATAGGAATAGTTAGAATTAATTTTGAAAAATTGGAGATCAAGGATCAAGGAGCGCGTGAAGACTCGTTTGTAATGGAGCCCGGGTTTTAAATGTAATAGTTATATTTAAATATTAATTCTTGCACCCCTAGGGTTTGACCTTTTGGTTCACTTGGTGGCTCTAGTGAACCAAACTAGAATAAAAGTCCATAATCAATCCGGGTAGAATATAGTATTCTATATGTGCATGCTTATATTATATATATTATATATTATGCAAACATGCTTCGCATGTTTATTAATATGACGCGTATTTTATATATATATGTGCATGCGCGCTAAACAAAATGAGACGTATTAATAACAAACCCCTCAAATATTTTATATTAAGTTGTAACGTTCAAAGATATTTGGAATATCGAACGTCGCCTTCTAGCATGATAGAAACAATAGAGTATTAAATATTTAATATGAGTTTGTTGTGCACACACAAGGCGAGTATTAAATATTTAAGATGTTGTTTTTATTACATATGATGTTTATAAGGAATTGAACATTACTGCTTTGTTGTGCACACACAAGGGCTGTAGTTTTCTCTTCACTTATATGGAAATGCTGGGTCTGACTTAACTTAAATCATTTTAGTTCGGATGTGCACACACTTGACCATTATGATTTAAGAGGCAAAATACAAGGAGTTACATAGTTGATGTAATTGACAAGAGTTGTCTACCTATTTATTTATATATAGTTTGTTGTGCACACACAAGGCTATATACATTTGAAATGGGATCCTTATTCTCACTAGCAAATCTTTAATTAGATTTTGCCGAACTATATAAGTGAGGGTAATATAGTTTGAAGAAAATAGTGGGAGATACCAATTTAAAACAAGACCTAAATTATTTTGGTAATTAATAAAAGAATGTATGTTAAAATATTGTAAATTACAAATTCATTTACAGATTTTTACAATTTCTAAATTACTATCACTGCATAGCATGTTAGATGCTTATTTAACCGGACCAAATTAAACGGATTGGTTAAGGAATTGAGAATAGTTCTCACGGCTGAAAAGCTATCTTATGTCCTTAATACGCCTATCCCTGCAAAGGTTGCAGACAATGCCTCTGAGGAAGATATTGCTACTTTTAGAAAGTGGCTAGATGATGCATAGTTGGCTCAATGCATCATGCTCACATCCATGAGTAACGAGCTTCAGCGTCAGCATGAACTATGGATGCTCCTATTATATTCCTGCACATCAAGTAGTTGATGGTGAGGAAAGTAGGACTGAAAGATATCAGATATCTAAGGAGCTCTTCCAATCTAGAATGACCAATGACACTACAGTACAGATAAAAGTCCTTAACATAATCAATTTGATTGATCAATTAGGACAACGAGTTTTGTCATGGATGGAGAGTTGAGCCAAGATTTGATCTTGCACTCACTTCCGGACTCCTTTCACAATTGTTGTGAATTTTTCATATGAACGAGCTAGATATCAGCCTCGCTGATTTGCTTAACATGTTGAAAAATATTGAGAGTCACTTTCCAACCAAGAAAGACCAAGTCTTACTGATAGGGGCCAAAGGATCTTCTGAAAAGAAGAACGATTCTAAGAAGGTAAATAGAAAGGGCAAAAACAAAGGATAATAAGAACAAAACTGATACGGATAGCAAAGGAGTTTGCTTCCACTGTAATAAGCCTGGACACTGGATGGAAATTGCAAGAAGCATCTTGCATAGGCTAACCAAAGAAGCTTAGAGAAGTTTCGGTTATAAATACAAATTTGTTCATGATTGAAATAAATTTTTCTTTAAGTCAAGGTTCTACTTGGGTATTGGATATCGACTTTGGTTATCATAAATATAGATTTATGAAAGGACCAAGTAGAAGTAGAAAGCTAAACAAATATAAGTAAACCTATGTGTGGGAAATGAATCAAAGGTTGCTGCATTAGCCATAGGAACTTATAGTTTAGCAATGCCTACGGGAAAATCTATTAAGTCAATAAGTTGTTATTGTATTCCTGTTCTTGTTAGAAACATTATTTCTATTTTATTGTTGGAAAATGAAATCTTTGGTATTATAATTAAGAACAATTGTTGTTCTATTTATAATAATAATGTTTTGTATAGAACTGAAATATTACTTAATGGATTTTGTATACTTGACTTACGTGAAAAATATATTTTTCAAATTGAACAAACTAGTATAAGAAAAGGAGATGATCATTCAAAGAGTTGAATGTATGTATTTGTTGAAATACAAGTGTGAATTATTTGAAAGGTTCAAAGAATTCAGAAATGAAACAAATTGACAAAGTATTAAGATTCTTTGATAAGATCAAGGAATAAATACTTGTGCAATAAGTTTCTAGATCATCTCAAATGGTTTTTTCATAATGGACGCCTCCTGATACGTAATAATTGATTGATGTATCTAAATGGAAAAATCGTACCTTGTTGGACATGGTGCGGTCCATAATGATTTTACCGACATTCCAGTATCCTTCTAGGATCATGTCCTAGAAAAGGCTGCATATCTACTAAAAGGTAACCTTAAAATCCGGCTCCAAGACTCCATAAAAGTTATGGACAGAGAGGATTCCTAATCTTAAGTATGTTAAGATAAGGGGTTGTCCAACTTATGTGAAAAAGGTTTCAAAGGATAAGATTGGGACAAGATTTGACAAGTATAGATTTGTGGGACATCCTAAAGTAAGTTTAGGTTATAAGTTCTATAATCCTATTTAGCAAAAGGTGTTTGTTGTGAAACACGCTACCTTCTAAGATAAAGGTGTTTATCATTGAAGGGGCTAGTGGGAGGATAATAGATCTTGAAAAGTTCAAGAACCACAAAACACTACAAGTCAAATAAGAGGAACCTATAGATAAACCTATTGTACCACAACCGAATCATAAATCTGGAATAGTACCAAAGATACCTAGGAGGTATGGATTCATCATGGATGATGATGATGAGGTACGTCTCATAGAAGATGATGATCCAGTTACATACGATGAGGTAAGAGTTGTAGACACTCAGAGAAATGGATTGAAGCAATCTTCTCAAAAATGGAACATTCATTTTGATATGATAATCAAAAGAGTTTGATTTTATCAAAAACAAGAATGAACCTAGTGTGTACAAAAGGGTCAGTGGGAGCGTCGTGACATTTCTGGTATTATATGTTGATATACTACGGATAAGGAATGACATACCAATGCTACAATCAGTAAAGATAAAGTTGTCTAAACATTCCTCCATGAATGATTTGGGAAGAGTATCGTAATTGGGGATAAAAATATATATAGATAGATTTAAAAGGATGCTCGGCTTAACCCAAGGAACGTATATTCATTTGATGCTAAAGTCGTTTAGCATGGCAAACTCCAAGAGATATCTCATGTTGATGAGCCATGGAGTGTATCTCTCTTAATAGTCCCCATAGACTCTTGCAAGAGAGATCGCATGAGTGATTATCATGTATGCAATGAAATATACGCGACCTGATGTTGATCAGTCATATTCTGGAGAAGTTCACTGTGAGACAGTGAAAAACATCTTAAAGTACTTAACCAGCACTAAGGATGTGATATAATTCATGGCGGGTCTGAATTAAAACTAGAGGGCTTAACAGACTCAAGTTTTTCAGACAGACCAAGACGACAGAAAATCCACTTTAAGGTAAAGGGTTACCTTGAACGGTGGTGCAGTGAATTGGAAAGGTTCCAAACAGCAAAGAGTTGTTGATTTAGTGATAAAGACAAAGTATATAGCTATAAATGAAGCTACAAGTTGATTGTTTAGATTAAAAGTTCATTACAGAACTAGGAATAGTTCCTGAGTCTCATCTTGGATCTAAACATGTGTTGTGACACTTTCATTTGATTATAGGAATCATTGAAAGATGGGAAATCACTATAGAGATAGTGGACTCTCAAGAACAACATTACATATCCATTTACTGAAGCTTATCCAACAGCAGGATAATCGTCACTTAGAGAAGAAGAGTATGAGATACCATGACGATTGGCTTTAGTGCAAGTGGGAGATTGAAAGTAGTATGCATACAAGCCAATCATGTTTGATGATAAAGCATATACTTTGTAAACAATCTTATTCATTTATTAATAAAAAGTATTAATTTATTAAAGGCTTTTAATTATCTACATGTTGCTGTTTTATAATATGTGATAAACCCATAGTTTTAAGCAATGCTTTTAGAATAATGATGATGATCATTCTAATGAGATCTAAATTCTTAGAAAGCTTAAAACTAAAATAGTTCCCAATCGTTGGATTACTAAATTGGGGATTAGTGAATCCGGATAGATTGGTACATACGTTGCTTGCTCATTGGATGAGAATGATTGATCTCATGATCATTTGTGTGGAGACACTAAAGCAAGTATGTAGGTGCTTATTAGAGAATAAGTTCACTGAACGTGACTCGCTAAGGAATACCTAATGGAGTTTTACTTGCATGTCAATAGGAATTCCTGTAGTGATAGTAGTACAAGTGATCCTTGGACTTGAGATCATCATAGTATCTTGTGTATAATAAGTTATACTTTGACTTATTCCTTAAGACCCTTAGGGTATATCAAAGGGTATGCTTGGGTATAATAAGTTGTACATGGAGATAATGTATGATCAATAAAGAATCTACCACTTCTAGTAAAAGAAGAGAAATGTCCTATGTGATTCGATAAATGACAACTCAGTAGTCCTTGGCCAAGGCAGAATGAAATTAGAAAGGAGTTTCTAATTTGCATTATTTGGAGTTGTGCATTTAAGAGTCGAAATACATATAATTAAATAAAATAAGACTTGACAGTAATTCCATGTCTTATATTTAATTGGGACATTGTATGGTGGATGGATTGAATTGTACGGTAACTATTTACTCAAAGGTTCTTTTATGATTAATGTTGAAATCTATATTATCTGGAAAGTCGTTGATCGCTAGGGAGGCTTATCCCTATTGTAGAATAAATATTATTTATTTAAATAAATTATTAGTTTAATTTATTTATTTAAATAAGATTAGAATTGTTCTAATTGATTTATTCACAACCGGTTTAATATGGAGAACCTAAAGGGTCACACCATAAAAGGAAGAATAATTATTTAAGAAGTTAATGGCATAATCGTAATAATAAGTTAAGTATATTTAATTTAATCTATGGTGATAGAATAAATTAAATAGCTTAATATTTATTATTTAATATTTTGAAAATATTAAATATAAATTAATAAGAGGAGTCTTATTATTATTATTACTATTATTATTATTTAATTCCTAAAGGAGTTTGGGAATTAATTAATATAAGTACTCTCAATTATCCCTAATAAGATTAGGGAGCCCATTTAATTAAAAGAGTTTAATTAAATAAATAATACCTTATTTTTAATAGGGTTACTTGATATCTTTATAAGAGGAGTCTTATATCAGATATTAAATATACGTTATTCCAATTGTTGGAGAGTACGCCCCTTTTTCTATAGAGATAGAAAACTAGGGTTTGAGTCAAATACCCATCTTCTTGAATTTTGTTCTTCCTTGGTGGATCACCTCTAGAGGCCAAACACTTGGGTGGCTAACGTTGATCAAAGGAAGGAACCAAACCCGGTGGATTCAAGTTGAACGCGAAAGGATTTGGAGGTGAACTTGTACCTGAGGAAGCTCGATCTTCAAGGGTATGATTTTATTCTTTATCTTTTCGTTTAATTAATAATTGTGCATAAAGGGTGATCCGGGTTTATGGTTTGTAAAATTTTTAAACTCTGATTTTACACGTTTCCGCTTTATTTATGCAATTTGATTGCGTTCATGAATATTACAAACCTAACAATTATGACGCCCCCAAAATAGGTATACATCGCCCATTCTGAGTCGCCAAATACATGGTACAGAATATAAATACAAACTTTATTTACACAATACGACAAAGCGTAGCTAAGAGTTTTTATACGAATATTGTCTAATAAATAGTATTCAAACTCAAAAAGGAGTCCTCATTACATTTAATATCACACTAAATAGTGAGGACTACTAAAACAACCATCACGGACCTTCACTCCATTCCCCGACTAGTCCCGGCTACATTCTCATTTTCTAAAGAGAACAATGAAAGCAAAAGGGTGAGGTCAACTAGCCAGTAAGAATTATTATGACTAAGATAATGCGAAATAAATTATCGTTAGCAATCAACAGTGTTAAACTGATAAAATACAATAAACATCAAGTTTAACTGCAGCAGAATAAACAATCCATTAGAAGAGTCAAGTAGAGCATGATATCTACTATCTTCTATGATTTTAAAGTTTATCATCAATTTTATCGCTGACACTCAGCTAAATAAATAAACCACATCATCGAATCATCCCTGAACTACAGGACAAGGATATTAATTAGTATCACGACCACGAATTATCCATGCACTGCGAGACAAGGATATTCGTGTTTTCACTAATAGTCATGATCATGCCAACAACTGTCCATCAATGCATTACGGGCCAATGAGGTTTTTTATCACATCATGTGTAACATTACAGGTCATGATTATACCAAATAATCCTTGGTCATAATCATACCAATAAATAGTTCATCTATGCACTACGGGCCAAAGATGACTTTCATCATAATATAAGCATAAGGGTGATGACAATGATATAAGAATTCAATTAAATGAATGCAAATGATAAATTTTAAAGATTTATAATTCAATTTATCCAGAACTCAATAATGTCCAAATTGTCAACATGATATTGTTTTGTGGAGTAAAATTCAAGAATAATATTGTATGAAAAATGATTTGGACCGAAAAAAAATCAATTTTTGTCATGAATAGTGTAAGACCCCGAATTTTATAAAATTAAAGTATTCAATTTTTTCTTATAATTACTATTCAGTAAATGGTTAAATTGATAAAAGTTTAAAGTTAAGGATGATATATGAAATTTTTTTAAAATAAGCAAGTGGTTATTAAATACATATTGTTGTCGGGGAATATTCGTTTGGTCGTGGAATATTCTTTCTGTCGGAGAATATTCATACGACGGCGCAGCCTTTTGTGGGCCCCATAACGGAAAGTGATTAGATGAAGAAAACGACAAGTATAAGTTGTTTACAAATAACGGCGTAGTTGTTACCGTTAATACTGTTGGAATACCCGGTGGTTAAAACACAGTAATACGCGTTGTTGCACAGTAGTACACGATATTGCACCAATTATTGATTATTATATAAGAAGGCACTACTCAATAATTGTTACAGTAATTACTGTTCAGTATTTTATTGATTCAATAATTGCTGCGTTGATATTTTATATTACTGTTGTTTTAATAATTGTCACTACACATTATTTTCCATTATCGAAGCAATAATTCATATTATCTGAATAATATTATTAGATAACATTATTGACAATGTCTAGAAAGTTCTGTCTAAGGAGAGGTTTGGTCACCTAATTGCGCACCAGTAAGGAGAAATTCTTATTGGAAAGGCCCCTCTTTCCTAGGAACGACCTGGTTGCCAGTACTGTGATTCTGTAATATTATTTGTGAATAATTAATTATTGGTTTATATGATGAGGAAAATATTAATTTTATGTGGATAAAGATGGAGAAAATTTTTAAAGTGACAATTATTGAATATTGATATTTTATCTTTTCTGATAAAATAATATTTTATTATATTATTATAATATAATAATGATGATTTTTTTACAATGAATGTGTGATATATGAGTATATGAGGAGAAAGAGTATTTTTTTGTTGCATTAAATGATTAACACATGTTTTGTGTGTCGATGGACCCCATTTTTTTGACTGAAATTTGATTATAGTCGGTAAAATTGTCCGTATATGGATTTCGGTCAAATTTTGTTTGGAATTTAGAAAAACCTTCTTCTGTAAAGTTGTATAGAATTGAATTTCCTATAAAAAGCTGTGAGATTCGAATTTTCTGATAAAAGGGCTATTTATTATGATTTATTGAAGTTCCAAAATAATTGGTTTTTGAAAGTTTTAATTAATTTTAATAATAAAAACGTTTTTGTTATGTTTGGGGGCCCCACTGGTGGTTGAAATTAGCTGAAATCAGTTGTTAAAAGTGTGCATAAGAAAATTTTATAATAATAATATTATTATATTCAATTTTCTGCTTTGGTGTTCTAAGCAATTTCCTATAAATAGGGTGCTTAGGTTAGAATTGAAAATCACACCAGAAACTGAAGTTTTCTCTCTATTTCTCTCTCTATATTATCGACTGTATTCTTGTAAGTATTTTGATATCTTGAGTGTTGCTATACGGTGCAAGTTCGTTTAGCATTATTCTAGTCAGAAGTACTGCTCTTTTGAGATAAGGGATAGTAAGGGATGTTATTTTATTCAAAAATGATAATATTTCTTCAATATCATTATGCCGAAATATTGGTTGGAACTTTTTATCAAATTTGGAACTTTTTCATGTCAGGGTTACTATTCATGAGTTACTATTCAAGACGAGTTACTATTCATGAGTTACTATTCACGAGTTACTATTCATGAGTTACTATTCACGGTTACTATTCACTACAAAATTGGTTTCTTTTTCTAACCAAATTATAGTTAATTTATGAATATTACTCTGGAGATTAAAACTATGTATTGATTATATTAATTTTATTATCATATATAACATTTTTATAACCCTAATGTTGAAATTCTCTTTGACTTGAGTGTAAAGATGGGTAAAGTATTGGTATGATCGTGACTATGAGTTTTCTTTGGCCAGTAGTGCAAAGTTGAATTATTGACTAGTATGATCATGACCATTAAATTTAAAATGGAATATTTTTAGCTTAAGTGCAAGGTGAATTGATCAACATGGTTATAATTATGGTTTATATAAATTCTGAAATGATTATGTATTTCTTTGAGATATGAATATCTTTGGCCTGTAGTGCAAAGATGACCTGTTGTTGAATATCTTTGGCATGTAGTGCAAAGATGAACTGTTGATGAATATCTTTGGCCCGTAGTGCAAAGATGAATTTATTAGTATGATTATGAACATGAACTGTGATTTGGTATAACCATGATCTTTGATGTTTCAGGTAAAGACAGGTGATGAAAATTATCTTCGTCATGGATGAGAAGAGGAATTTAGAACCACAATTATGATTATGAGTTATTCATATGATTGTGAACCAGAACTGTTGATTGATGTTACAGGGATAAAACATTGTTGGTGGACTTTTAACATAAAGAAGATAATAGACTTTATGGTCTATTTGACTCTTCTAATGGACTGCTCATTCCGCTGTAACTATGGTTGAAAAGTTTTATCATCTACCATATGTTCTAAATCTCTGATTTATTACTGATGAAGACTATTGATAGTTTATTTATCTTTAGTCATAATATTCTTTACTGAGCTAGTTGTGTTCACCCTTTTGCTTCACAATTCCTTTCAGGTAATACGAGTGTAGCTGGGTCGAGCGGGGATAACAGGGGAATAGAACGGTGGTCTATAGCTGTTGAGGTTCTCCCTATATAGGTGAGGCGAACCCAACTTTGGAAGGGTGTTTTATTACTATCATACAAGATGTCTAATGACATACAACCTCGAGTCATCATAAGACAGAGATGTGCTTATTCACTTGCTGAGTATATTTACATGCATTACCTATATAATCTTGGTGTTTTTTTTGGAGTTTAATTCCCAATTAGAGACAATGGAGATAATGATATGTCAAGAGAAGACTCACCATTGGGAAGAATATGATAGTAATCTTCTCATTTTTCTTTGGGGTCTATTGGGTCAACCAAGGATAATTCTGTGGCCATATGATATCTATCATAACCTAGACTCATGGCCTCATATGTACGAAGGTTTCCTTGAGCACTTCCCAAAGGTTTTAATTTTTAAAATAGTTTTTGACTGTACCTTTATGTAAGGTGTCATGGTGACGTGTTATCCAAGTTGGTGTCCAGAGTCACAGTTGGTATATTTTAGTATCAAAACTCACAACATACGTGTTGTTTTATTTTGCACGACAATTATTGTAATAAAGTTGTAGTTGTGTTATGTACCATGTTTTTGGCGACTCAGAATGGGTTGGGCAGAATGGACCTATTTTGGGGGCGTTACAAATAGTACCTTGGGTGAATAGTAATCGAGTGATTAGTACCCCATGAATAGTACTTTGAGAATAGTATCCCGTGAATAGTACTCCTACATGAAAAGATTAAGAATTATCAAAAATGCTCAGAATAATATTTTCATGAAAAGATTCTGGATGAATCGCAAATTTCAAGGATATTCTACTAATTTCATGGAGTATAGAAGCCAAAACTTATCAAGATAAGTGTAGAATTAGGAATATGAAACGAAATAATATTACTTACATACTACAGAGTATTGAAGAAAATATTATTTCTTACGAATATTGAACAAAAATAATATCCCTTACGAATACGAAAGAAATAATACCATATTACCTTAGTAGGAGATTGGATACTGCAATAGTGTAGTAACATAATACTCTTTTTCTTTCTCTCTGATTCTCTCTCTATAGAATTCTCTTGTGAGTCACAGTGAATTGGTGAGAATGAAAGAAGAAATAAGCTTTTATTTATAGAAGATTTCTAGCTTAGCCCTTGTAATGTGAAAAGGTAAGTGGCTTGACGACTGGTGATGTGAAAAGAAAAGTGGTTTGACGCCTGTAATGTGAAACGACAATTGGTTCGACTGGTAAAGGCAAGTACTATTAGCGAAAGTGACTCTTAGATAATGGCATATGGGCCCCCATAGAATAAACCAAACTTATAACAAACGTCTCATAACAGACTTCTTATTTATATTAAAGATTGGATAAATATTTACCACAAATTATTTTATCTTCAATAAACACATTTTTTAATCTTTCAACAATTATTCATCATTAATATTATAACGCACAATATTGACAACCAGATCATTCTCAAGAAAGAAGGGGCTTTCCGATAAGGACTTCTCCTTATTGGTGCACAATTAGGTAACCAACCCCTTTTTATCGACAGAACTTTCTAGACATCGTCAATAATGCAAATAATAATATGAATAACTTTATCGTCTCAACTATTGATTTAATAATATAAAATATTTTTGCAGATGATACTGTGACAATAATTGAATCAATAACGTGAGATACTATGCATCAATTACTGAAGCAATAATTGAGTATAACTGAGTGACTTTTCACGTAAGCATCAATAATCAATACCGTGTGCTACTATGCAACCACGCGTATTACTGTACTTTTATCAATGGATATTTCAACAGTTAAAGGTAAAACTTTTGCCTTTATTTTTATAAAAAGATAATTCTGTCGTTTTCTAATTTTGACAATAATTCTGTCATGGGGTCCACCAATGATTGTGTCATCGTACCAATATTTCTCGCGAAAAAGAATATTCTCCGACCAAACAAATATTTTATAACAACTTACTTACTTTGCAAAATTTATAAATATTACTCACAACTATAACATTATATTAAATGAACACCATAATATTCAAAATAATATTTAGAGAAAAATAATCTTTATTTATGAAAGTTGGGGTCTTAAAAATTTATTTTAAAATAATTTATAAATTATTTTTTAATAAGTCAAAATTATTATTTATCAAAAATAATATATAAGTCAAAAAGTATGTCAAAAATAAATCATTATAAACACTTTAACAATAAAAAATAACTTATAAATTAATTTATAAGTTATTACCGAACATGCTCTTGGCAAAAGAAATTATTATCCCCTCTAGCTTGGTTTTCTGTTTTTTTAAACCCAAATAGAGTGAGACGAAAGAAAAATAAATAATCCCTAATTTCATTTCCTCCTATTTTATAAAAAAAGTTTTGTTTACCAAATTTACAAATATAATTTAATTAGGAAGTCATAGCAATAAAATTGTCATAATAAATTTGAGGATATTATAATATTTTGTATTATTATCAAAGGAAATAAGATTTATTATTAAAAAATACTCTATCCGTTTAAAAATTAGAAATTCAATTTAACTTTTGAGATTAAACAACGACCTATTAAACTTCAAATTGATGTAAAATTATTTAATTTTAGTTATTACAATTATTATTATTATTATATAATATGTAACAAAAATTATTAATTACAAATTTTATTTCATTTGAAACTTTTGTGAGTCGTACCAATTTTAAAATTTAATATGTGGTTGTTTGATCTTAAAAATTAAATTGTATCGCTAATTTTTTTTATTAAGAATCTATACACTGTGAATTATATATATAGGGAAATGATCCATATAATACGTTAGCCGGAAGAACTGTTTCAACTAACGCTCATCTAACCGTCCAAAATTAGAGTGAATGGTTGAGATGAGGGCCCAACTACTACTCCCTCTAGCGGCCAGCCAAATTTTTTTGCTGGCTGCTACTCCCTCCAGCGGCCAGTCTGTGAAACCCCAGATTTTATGAATAAAGAATTAATTTTCTCGAAATAATTTTTTAATATTATAGTGTGAATTTGAGATAATATTATAGTTGTGGGTAGTATTTATAAATTTTGCAAAGTATGCAAGTTGTTATATTATATTCGATTGGTGAGGGAATATTCTTTGTGTCGGAAAATATTCGTATGACGGTACAATTATTGGTGGACCCCGCAACGGAATTATTATCGGATTGAGAAAACGACAAAAATATTTTATTGAAAATAACGGCGGAAGTTTTACCGTTGATACTGTTGAACTACTGGGTAGTAAAAGTACAGTAATACGCATTGTTGCATAGTAGCACACGGTATTGATTATTGATATTTATGTGAGAAGTCGCTCAATTTAATTCAATTATTGTCGATTAATAATATGAATTATTATAGCGATGATGACGTTTTATTTTATTCGTATTATTAACGTAATAAAACAGAAACATTTTTTATATAAAACAGAATACTTTATTAAAGTTATTCTATAAATAGAATATATTATATTTTATTATGCATAGTTTTGCATAGTGTTTTACATAGTGTTGCATAGTGTTTGCATAGTAAAAATCTTTTTATATTAATAGAATATATTATATTTTATTTAAAAGATTTTTCTTTAAATATGGACCGTCAGATTAAAGTAAATCAATCTGGACCGTTCATGGATTAGTTACTATGCATTCCATTTTCCTATAAATAGAAGCTCATTCCTTCATTATTTTCTTACGAATTCACTGAACTCTAGAGAGAGAAACTATAGAGAGATAGAAGAAAAGCTTTTTGCTACTTAACTTTTCTTTTTCTATATCCAGTTTCTGTTACGGTAAGGGATATTATTCTTTTATATTCATGAAGAGAACTATTGTTATTTCATTTCTTATTATTCTGTTGGAATAACCTGTATACGCTGAATACCCTATACTTGGTGACATTCTTTTATTATTCTGTCTTTATATTTCTGTCGGAATATTCTGTCTGTGCTATACGTCGGACCTGGTTCCATTTTATTATTCTGTCTTTATATTTCTGTCAGAATATCCTGTCTGTGCTATACGCCGGATCTGGTTCCATCATTTATTATTCCGAATTTATTATTATGTTGGAACATCCTGTCGGTGTGAATTTCACCTGACCTAGTTCCGTTATTATTATTCTGTTGGAATAACCTGTCTGTGCGGTCTCTATCGCATGCATGGTGATATCTTTTGTTATTCTATTCGGTATTATACTCATTTGATTAAAATTTTGACTTCTATACTCCATGAAATTAGTGGAATATCCTTGATATTTGCGCTTCATCCAGTATTTTTCATGGAAATATTCTTCTGATCATTCTTGAATTTTACTCTACAAAGCAGTATCATGTGGACAATTTGGACATTAGTAGTTCTTGGACAAATTAATTCTTGAACTTGTTTTATTGAATTCTTATATCATTGTCATCATCCTCGTGTTTATGTTATGTTGAAAGTCATCTGTGGCCTGTAGTGCATAGATGGACTTGGTAAGATTATGACCATGAATTATTCGGTATAATCATGACCGTAATGTTATAAATGATGTGAAAATTAAAAATCCTCATTGGCCCGTAGTGCATTGATGAACAGTTTTTAGTATGATTATGGCTATGGATTCTCTTCGGCCAAGGGAGCAAAGATGAATTGTTTTATGGCATGATCAGGACCGTTGATGAAAACACTATTATCTTTGGCTCGTAGTGCATGGATAATTCGTGGTCGTGATACTAAAGAATATCCTTGGCCTGTAGTGCAGGGATGATTTAATGATGTGGATTATTTATTGAGCTGAGTCTCAACGATAAAAGTGATGAAAAACTTTTTAAATCATAAAAGATAGTAGATTCTATTCTCTACTTGACTCTTTTAATGGATTGCTTGATCCGCTGCTGTTAAACTTGATGTCTATTATATTTTATCAGTTTAATACTGTTGAAGGCTAACGATAATTTATTTTGCATTATCTTAGTCATAATATTTCTTACTGGGCTAGTTGAGCTCACCCTTTCTTTCACTGTTCTCTTCAGGAAATGAGAACATAGCAGAGACTAGTCAGGGAACGGAGTGACGGTCCAGAGGATAACATTAGTAGTCCTCACTATTCTGTGAAATAGTGTATTAATAATTGTAATGAGGACTCCTTTTGAGTTTGTATAATCTCTAGTAGGCAATAATTGTATTCAAACTCACAGTTATATTTTGTCGTATTGTACACGATAGTTGTATTAGTATGTTGTATTTGAATTCTGTACCATGTATCTGACGACCCAAGATGGGTGATGTATATCTAATTTTGGGGGTGTCACACAGTCAAAACGACCGTGTTTTGACTTGCGATCGTTTTGACTGGCCGCTAGAGGGAGTAGCGGCCAACAAAATTTTTTTTGGCTTAATTACCGATTATCCTGATTATCCTCATACATACTACTTATTAATCAGTAAAATAAAATAATAAAAAATTATAAGGATAATTATAAAGATAATCAGTAATTATCTTTATATTTATCCTTATACTTATTAACATATTATCCTTATACATATTACTTATTAATCAGTAAAAAAAAATAATAAAAAATTATAAGAATAATTATAAGGATAATCAATAATTATCTTTATACTTATCCTTATACTTATTAACAAAATAAGTATGTATAAGAATAATTACTGATTATCGTCTTATGATTTTTATTATAAATAGGAAATAGTGATTGAGTTTATATATTTGAATAGGAATATAATATAAATTCAATCACTATTTTCTATTTATAATTAAAAATCATAAGGCGATAATTATACATACTTATTTTATTAATAAGTATAAGGATAATTACTGATTATACTTATAATATTTTATTATTTTATTTTACTGATTAATAAGTAATATGTATGAGGATAATCAGGATAATCAGTAATTAAGCCAAAAAAAAAATTGTTGGCCGCTACTCACTCTAACGACCAGTCAAAACACGGTCGTTTTGACTGGCCGCTAGAGGGAATAACGGCCAACAAAAAAAATTGGCTGGCCGCTAGAGAGAGTAGCGACTGAGCTCTCATCTCAGCCATTCACTCTACTTTTGGATAACTGAATGAGCGTTACTTGAAACAGTCCCTCTGGCTAACGTATCCTATGGATCATTTCCAATATATATATATATATATGAACTTAATACATAAATAATTTGCTCTACTACTGTAAATTTAAATGGTGATTTTAATAGGGTTTACATTGTATTGCCTATGATTATAAACTGAATGAATAAAAGTATGAAGTTAAGAAAATGATTGGAGAATTCAAATAATGGTGAAATGATTATTACTCCCTTACCACGATTCAAAATTAAAAATATATTTTAATTTTTGAAGTCAAACAATAATATATTAAAATTTAAAATTATTATGACTTATAAAAATTTAAAATGAGATAAATTTTGTGATTAATAGTTTTTTTTGTTATATACTATACAATCATTATAATAATTTTATTAATTAAAATTAAATAATTTCACTTCAATTTAAAGTTCAATATGCACCGCAACAAATTAAATTATATATCTAATTTTAGAATTGTGGGAGTATAATTTATCAACTAATTATTCGATTAACTTTTTTGGGGATATGAGACACTAATATGAATTTACTGACGTTTATGATTTTTTAGTGGATAAAGTTTTTTTTTGTGTCGATCAGATCTTAGCCTAGTGAATAACACTACGGTACTGTGATATTTAGGTCTCATATTCGATGAAAGTTTGTGAGATAATTTCAAAAATGGTATACTCTATATTTAACAATGAATAAATTCTAATGA
This sequence comes from Panax japonicus, assembly GCA_020205505.1. Lineage (NCBI taxonomy): Eukaryota > Viridiplantae > Streptophyta > Magnoliopsida > Apiales > Araliaceae > Panax > Panax japonicus. The sequence continues at coordinate 232,941 of JAINUV010000029.1, forward strand.
ATAATTAGCCTATAAAGTATATAAATAATAGTATATAGTTTTTAGCGGGAATTGAACCCACATCGTTAGTTTGGAAGGCTAGGGATTAGAGTCGATGTCGATTCAACATTTTTAATGTTTCTAATTCAAAAGCGAACATAAAACTTTCGTTCGACTCATTTAAGGAAGATGAATAAATTCTTAGATCTAAGATATGAACTATGTTAGTTCCCAGTAGGCACAATAGATCTAGAAGGGGGGTTGAATAGATCTTTTTTAATTTCAAATACTTTTCTCTTTTATTTTGTATTGCTATTTAGCATATGACAAACATAAGAATCTTTTCAAGCACAGCAGAATAAGTAAAAGATCCCCTTCATTGATATATTCATAATCATACATACATTGTTCGTAGAGTTAGTTCGGTTGTAAGTAGTTAGAACATACATAGCAGTTATAGCAGTTAATAGACATAATGTAAATGACATAAGGTAAATGACACAAGGGGTTTTAAGTGGTTCAGAGACTCAAGCTCCTAATCCACTGTTCTGCTTTCAACTAGCAGGATTTCCACTAAGGAAGGGCAACACCCTGAATCACTAAGATTCTTTCAAGGCCAGCAGCCTTGGGACTTCAGTTCATTAAGAACTCTTCAAGGCCAGCAGCCTTGGAACGTCTCTAGTTTCCTAGGAACTCTTTAAGCCCAGCAGACTTGAAACTTCATTTAGTCCCTCCGGACAAGGACCCCTCAGGCCCTGACTTCTTGTTAAGTTGTTTGTTTGTTTGTTGGAGTTGGTGCTGAGCTGCTAAGATGTCTTTATGCTTTAAACATCTTCTGTACTTAGCAGCTTGGCGTGATCATCCTTGAAGTGCAGTTGAGTGTTGCATGATGCTCAGCTTCTTCAGCTACTCAACCTCCTCTGATGATCCCTTGATGAACTGCCTTGAAGATCATTCCTCTTGATACTTGATGGCTGCACATAATTGGTTTCTAAGATGACTGTAAGCTCTTCTGCTAGGTACTTTGAAACTTTTTCATGCTTTCCACCATGATGACGTTTGTGATCTCCTTTCTTGATACTTGATGCCTTCTCATGATGAACTTGCTAAGATGACTGTAAGCTCTTCTCTATGGTACTTAGAGTCTTCCCATGATGGGCATCAAGATGACATGACGCTCTTCTTTCTCTCGGCAGCTCAGAACACTCTTCATATAGTAGAACTCTCACTTCTATATTGTAGAACTCTCACTTCTACTTCTTTCTTTGTCTAACTCTAAATGTTCTTAGTGGATCGTAGAGTGAGCCTTCAGACTCACTGTCTCACTTGGTTTAGAACAGTCCACCTTTTTTCCAAACTCGACAACTTCAGCAGCCCTAGATCTTTGAAGCTCTTGTTGATTTATTATAAGACCCCAACTTTTATGAATAAAGAATAATTTTTCGAAATATATTTTTGAATATTATGGTGTGGATTTGATATAATGTTATAGTTGTGGATAATATATACAAATTTTACAAGATAAGCAAGTGGTTATATAATATTCGATTGATCAGGGAATATTCATTTTAACAGGGAATATTTGTACGACAGCACAATCATTGGTGGACCCCACAACGAAAGTATTGTCGTAGTTAAAAAATGACAGAATTATCTTTTTATAAAAATAACGGCAAAAGTGTTACTATTAAAACTGTTGAACTACCTGGTAGTAAAAGTATAGTAATACACGCAGTTGCATAGTAGCACACGGTATTGATTATTGATACTTACGTGAGAATTCACTCGGTTATACTCAATTATTGCTACAGTAATTGCTGCATCATATCTCTAATATTATTGATTCAATTATTGTCACAGTATCATTTGCATAATATTTATTATTATTAAATCAATAATTGTGACAACAAAGTTATTCATATTATTATTTGCAATATTGACAATGTCTAGAAGTTCTGTCAAGGAGAGGTTTGGTCACCTAATTGCGCGCCAATAAGGAGAAATCCTTATCGGAAAGCCCCCACTTTCCTGGGAATGACCTGGTTGTTAAATATTGTGAGTTATAATATTAATGATAAATAAGTTATGTTGATTAAAGATGAAATTGATAGTTCCATTGTGTTGGGATTATTAGTGTTAGTGGAAATCGACATTTATTTTGATAATAATTGATGTCTGGAGGTTATATTGACCAGTCGGGTAATTAATCGGATAAATGAGCAATTAATTGTTATTATTTCACATGCTTATAACTATTTGTTCACATGTGTGTACTATTGATTCACATTCATGTACTATTAGGGGAGGTGTTGCAAGATTGATAATACTTGCATGACTAAATTAAAAATGGAGGTATAGTTGAAGGTACTATACTATAACTAGTTTTTTCACATGATTATACTATTGAGTCACATGAATGAACTATTAATTCACATTATTTACTAATAGGGGAGGTGGTGCAAGTTTGATAATACTTGCAGGACTAAATTAAAAATGAAGAAAAAGAGGAATGTATTATACTGTAATATTCATGAAGAGAGCTATTGTTATTCCATTCTTTATTATTATGTTGGAATAACCTGTCTATGTGAAGTACCGCGTACATGGTGAAATTCTTCTGTTATTCCATTCTTTATTATTCTATTGGAATAACCTGTCTGTGCGCTCTATCGCATGCCTGGTTAATTCTGTTGTTATTCCATTCTTTATTATTCTATTAGAACATCCTGTCTGTGCAGATTACGCATGACCTAGTTCCACTCTTTATTATTTTGTTGGAACATCCTGTTTGTGCGGATTACGCATGACCTGGTTCCATTCTTTATTATTCTGTTGGAATATCCTGCCAGTGCGGATTACGCACGACCTATTTCCATTCTTTATTACTCTGTTGGAATAACCTTTCTATGTGGATTACCGCATGCATGGTGAATGATCCTTTGTATTCATTCCTTAGTAACTTGTGGAAATGATCTATCTACGTGGATTACCGCATGGCGGACGAAAATCCATTTGTATTTTCATATATTCTATTATACTCAGTGGTTAAAGTTTTGGCTTCTATACTCATTTTGTCCCGTCTGGAGTTCCCTCCGTGGCGGTTGACCGTATTTACATCTTTATTTACGTTTCGTCCCGCCTGGAGTTTCCTCCGTGGCGGTTGATAGCTTTTATAGCTTTATTTACCTTTCTGATCCCCCAGAGAGGTGCTTCGTGGTTGGCGATCATGTTTGTATATATATATTTACAGCTTTTATATATATACTTATTTATTGCTTTTATACAAATTGTGGTATCATGTGTGCCTAGGAATCATGTGATCACAGATTCAGCCCATTGGATCTAGATTCGGTTCCCGTGATTGACATTTTCAGCTGTAAGCAGCTTGTAAATTATTCTGCGGTGTCTGAATTTCCTCATATGGTTTCCATACGCTCGAGGAATTCGGCATTATTTTGTACATTATTTTCGTACGGATGCTTCGCATTCGTAAAATAAAATCAATCAAGCTGAACACTTAATAAAATAGGAGTGTAAAAGGTCTCAATTATTATTGAGTATCAAGGTTTGAAAAACCTCTTTCATAAAACGTCATTGTCATATCTTGCTTAAAACTGAATTTTTATATAAATTCAAACCCTATGTATATAGGTGCGAACGAGGCCTCGCACTACTTCCAAATAACAACACATTAACCCACACACACACACACATTCAGATAATAGTTTCTTAAAAAGAGGCGGTCACCGTGGTAACACGGATGTTGGGGGTGCCTAACACCTTCCCTTCACATAACCAAGTCCCCGAACCCTAATGAATCTCAGTTTCACCGACCCATTTAGCAGTGTCACATCACTGGGTCAATGTGCAAACCTTTTCTCGGTTGTGTTGGTACAACCATTTAAAAAACCAACTGGCGACTCTTAACAGTCCATCGTCGACATTATACATGTCAGACCTTTTTCACTTATTTTTTCAAACAAATCTCACCTAAAATGAGAACACCAAAGAACAAGTAACGGAAAGGGACATCTAAAAATCCCGACGTCGACAGGTGGCGACTCTGCTGGGGACTCCAGTAAGAGGACTTAAGCCGTTATTACAATCTTTTCAAAACTGTTATCTGCTTGTGTGTGGATGTTGCATTTACATTTTATGATGAATGTGTACGAATGCATTTCCTTATTGCACTTAGTGCTTCGCACCATAACTGCTTGTGATATTACTGATTCGCACCATATCTGCTTTTGATATTAGTGCTTCGCATATGTCATCATTTAATACGGTGAGACACGATGTATGTTAATGTATGTTGTGTGGTCCTTCCACCAGGAGGCTATCCCGTCGGTGTTTGATTACTGGACTCGTGAGAAGACTAATTCTCCGAGGCTCAGGAAAGGCACCACCCAAATTCGCTCCAGTTGAAAGACCAGATTAACTTCCCATCAAGTAGATTGCGATGATTTGGGAACCTTCATGCCGAAAAGTTGCGAGAGTAACCTAAGATAGATCAGCCTCTGATAAACCCAAAACGGAGGAAAGTCTCTTCATGATCTCATTTCAATTTCTTGTAAACACAATTACTTGTAATTTCATTCCATATCTATCTCCATGTAACGAGAAATATGAAGACATTTTTTCACATACATATTTTCAATAAACATGCTACAAACAGCTAACATCCATTTTGCAGGATAAAAATCCTAAAATGGACACATTACATATCATGTTATTATAAACATTCCCTAAAGACTAAACTATGCAAGTCTTTCGCAGGGAACCAATCGGACCTACTACCCGATCAAAGTCCAAAAAGGCAACAGGCCTACAGTCAATCATGTCGTCATCCGACCAGACTGAACTTAATCCAGTTTCTCGCAAAGAATTTGACGGATTAAGCAAATAAATTACAGATTTGGCTATTCTACTCAAAGAATTACACCAGTCTACCCAAGGTCTAAAAATACCCATATATGTTGAATCCTCCACACAAGGGGGAACCCAGGTCATTACAATACCTAAACTGCAGTTGGATACGACCAACAAAACTCATGAGGGTGCCCATCCCAATGGAGATCCAGACACTTGTGACATCAAAAAGAAAGTCCTCCAAATGGAAGAAACCCTTCGTGCTATCAAAGGAATTGGAACACACGGGAGTGTTTCATATGCTGATCTTTGTATATTCCCTGGTGTTCACTGTCCAGAAAAATTTAAAACTCCTGACTTTGAAAAATATAATGGGTTAGGAGATCCTTACACACATTTAAAGGTGTTTATTGGAGAACTTGGATCTTATGCAGAGGACAAAAAATTCAGAATGCTATTGTTCCAAAAGAGTCTAACTGGAGAATCCCGTTCGTGGTACACAAGATTAGACAACTCAAAGATCCATAGTAGGGAAGAGCTAGCACATGCTTTCCTCACTAAATATAGCTTTCAAACTCATATGGCTCCTTATTGGTATCAAATTACCAAGATCAAGAAACAGTCTAACGAGTCTTTCAGAGAGTATGCTCAAAGGTGGAGGCACCTGGCTGCCCAAGTTAGTCCTTCCATGATAGAATCAGAAATGGTCATGACTTTCATAGATATACAAGAAGCTCCGTTCTATGAGAGAGTTTTAGCCGGCATCGGCAAACCATTTTCTGAAATGGTCAAACATAGGGAGATGGCTGAGATGGGATTGAAGTCCGAAAAGATTCAAGACCTAGCTGCCCTTAAAGCTGTTGCTGATCACATCCACTCTGGAAACTATGGGAACAACCCCCGGAGGGTCCATAAAAAGAAAGAGGAAGATGTTTCCCTGATACTAAAGGGTCAAAAAGGCAATCAGAACATGCCTATTCAAAGGAGAAACTACACTCCTTTTCAAGCACAATCTACGAACCCTCCAATACCAAAAGGTGGAGAAGTCAAACACCCTCGAGAGTTTACACTCTTAGGGGATACCCTTGAGAACATTCTCACTCTTCTGATAACACAGAAGAAAATTACACATCTTCTTCCACCAGCCAGCCTTAATGGACGGGGTTTCAATGCTGCTCAAAAATGTGCTTATCATGTCGGGGCACCTGGACATGATACTCAGGATTGTTGGGCCTTGAAACACAAGATCCAAGACCTGATAGACAATGGGGAAATCGTGGTCACCAAACCAGATCAACCTCACGTTCAAGACATTTGATGCCCCCAAAATAGATATACATCACCCATCTTGAGTCGCCAAATACATGGTATAAAATTCAAATACAACTTAATAATACAACTGTCGTGTAAAATATTACAAAACATAAGCTATGAGTTTGAATACCAATATTGTCATCTAGACAATATCTACACTCAATGGAGTCCTCATTACATTTATTATCACACTATTTCATAGAATAGTGAGGACTACTAATGCTATCATCTGGACCATCACTCCGTTCCCCGACTAGTCCCAGCTACGTTCTCATTTTCTGAAGAGAACAATGAAAGCAAAAGGATGAGCTCAACTAGCCCAGTAAGAAATAATATGACTAAGATAATGCAGAATAATTTATCATTAGCCTTCAACAGTGTTAAACTGATAAAATATAATAAACATCAAGTTTAACTACAGCGGAACAAGCAATCCATTAGAAGAGTCAAGTAGAGAATAAAGTCTACTATCTTCTATGATTTAAAAGGTTTTTCATCACTTTTATTGCTGAGACTCGACTTAATAAATAAACCACATCATCCCTGCACAACGGCCAATGATATTCATTAGTATCACCACCACAAATTTTCCATGCACTACAGGCCAAGGATATTCGTGTATTCATCAATGGCCATGATCATGCCAACAACTATCCATCAATGCACTACGGCCAAGGAGGACTTTTACCACATCATTTGTAACATTGCGGTCATGATTATACCGAATAATCCCTGGTCATAATCATACCAAGTCCATCTATGCACTACAGGTTATAGATGACTTTCAACATATTATAAACATAAGGATGATGACAATGATATAAGAATTCAATAAAACAAGTTCAAGAATTAATTTGTCCAGGAACAAATAACGTTCAAATTGTCAACATGATACTGCTTTGTGGGATAAAACTCAAGAATGCTCAGAAGAATATTTCCATGAAAAGATACTAGATGAAGCGCAAATATCAAGGATATTCCAATAATTTCATGGAGTATAAATGTGACGCCCCCAAAATTAGGTATACATCTCCCATCTTGAGTCGCCAGATACAAGGTACTGAATACAAATAAAACTTAATTATACAACAGTCGTGTAAAATACGACAAAACATAGGCTGTGAGTTTTAATACAAATATTGTCATCTAGACAATATCCACACTCAATGGAGTCCTCATTACATTTATTATCACACTATTTCACATAATAGTGAGGACTACTAATGCACCATCTAGAATCATCACTCTGTCCCCCGACTAGTCCCAGCTACGTTCTCATTTCCTGAAAAGAACAGTGAAAGAAAGGGTGAGTTCAACTAGCCCAGTAAGAAATATTATGACTAAGATAATGCAGAATAAATTGTCATTAGCCTTCAACAATGTTAAACTGGTAGAATATAATAAACATCAAGTTTAACTGCAGGTGAACAAGCAATCCATTAGAAGAGTCAAGTAGAGAATAAAATCTACTATCTTCTATGATTTAAAAGGTTTTTCATTACTTTTATCGCTGAGACTCATCTTAATAAATAAAATCGAATCATCCCTGCTCCACGGCCAAGGATATTCATGTAATCATCAATGGTCATGACTATACCGAATAATCCTTGGTCATAATCATACCAACAACTGTTCACCAATGAACTATAGGCCAGTGAGGACTTTTACCACATCATTCGTCACATTACGGTCATGATTATACCGAATAATCCCTGGTCATAATCATACAAAGTCCATCTATGCATGTAAGCCAAAGATGACTTTCAACATAATATAAGCATGAGGATAATGACAATTCAATAAAACAAGTTCAAGAATAAATTTTAAAGATTTATAAGTTAATTTATCCTGAACTCAATAACATCCAAATTGTCAACATGATACTGCTTTGTAGAGTAAAATTCAAGAATGTTCAGAAGAATATTTCCATGAAAAGATACTGGATGAAGAGTAGATATCAAGGATATTGCACTAATTTCATGGAGTATAGAAGCCAAAACTTTAACCAACTGAGTATAATAGAATATATGAAACTGCAAATGAATTTTCACCTGCCATGCGATAATCCAGGTATACAGATCATTTCCACAATTTAATAAGGAATGAATACAAAGGATCATTCACCATTCATGTGGTAATCCACATAGACAGGTTATTCCAATAGAATAATAAAGAATGGAATAACATAAGGATTCACCATGTGTGCGATAGACTGCACAGACATGTTATTCCTAACAGAATAATAAAGAATGGAACCAGGTCCAGCGTAAACACACAGACAGGATATTCTGACAGAATAATAAATAATAGAATCAGGTCCGGCGTAAACACACAGACATGATATTCTGACAGAATAATAAATAATGGAACCAGGTCCGACGTAAACGCACAGACAGGATATTTTGACAGAATAATAAATAATGGAATCAGGTCCTGCGTAAATGCACAGACAGGATATTCAGATAAAATAATAAAGAACAGAATATTAGAAGAAGTTCACCATGTATGCGGTACTTCGCATAAACAGGTTATTCCAACAGAATAATAAGAATGGAATAACAGAAGAATTTCACCATGTATGCGGTACTACGCATAGACAGGTTATTCCAACATAATAATGAATGGAATAACAGAAGAATTTCACCAAGTATAGTGTATCCCGCATATACAGGTTATTCCAACAGAATAATAAAAAATGGAATAACAGAAGTTCTCTTCATTAATAAGAAAGAAAGAATACCGCTTACGAGTACAACAAATAATATCCCCTACTTTAGAAGAAACTGGATATTGGAGTAGTGAAGTAGCAGAATACTTTTCTTCTTTCTCTCTATAGTTTCTCTCTCTAGAGTTTCAGTGAATTCGTAAAAAAATAATGAAGGAATGAGCTTCTATTTATAGGAGAATGGACTGAATAGTAATTAATTCATGAACGGTTCAGATTGATTTACTTTTAAACGGACGGTCCATATTAGTTATTATTAAAACTTAAAGCAACGGTCCATACTGATTTACTATTAAAACTTTAAACCAACGATCCATATTGATTCATTATTATAACTTTCCACCAACGGTCCATATTGATTTACTATTATATCTTCAACCAACGGTCTGAAAAATTAGCACATCTCCTCATGGAATAATATTGTACCCAAAAATGATTTGGACCGAAAAGAAATATATATCTTACGGGTGAATAGTAACTCTTGAATAGTAATTCATGAATAGTAACTCATGAATAGTAACTCGTGAATAATAACTTATGAATAGTAACACATGAATAGTAACTCGTGAATAGTAACTCATAAATAATAATGTGTGAATAGTAACTCGTGAATAGTACTCCGACACGAAAAGTGCCCCGAATACCCGATTGAACAATATAACCTCCAGACATCAATTATTATCGAAACAAATGTCAATTTCCACTAACACAAATAATTCCAACACAATGGAACTATAAAATTCATCTTTAATCAATACGAACTTATTCATCATTAATATTATAATTCACAATATTTAATAACCAGGTCATTCCCAAGAAAGAGGGGGCTTTCCGATAAGAATTTCTCCTTATTGGCGCGCAATTAGGTGACCAAACCTCTCCTTGACAGAACTTCTAGACATTGTCAATATTACAAATAATAATATGAATAACTTTGCCGTCTCAATTATTGATTTAATAATATAACATATTATACAGATGATACCGTGACAATAATTGAATTAATAATATGAGAGATATGATGCAGCAATTACTGTAACAATAATTGAGTATAACTGAGTGACTTATCACGTAAGCATCAATAATCAATACTGTATGCTACTTTCCAACTACGCGTATTACTTTACTTTTACTACCGGGTAGTTCAATAGTTTTAACGGTAACACCTTCGCCGTTATTTTTATAGAAAGATAATTTTATCGTTTTCTAACTACGATAATACATCCGTTGTGGGGTCCACCAATGATTGTGCCGTCGTACAATATTCCCTGTTAAAATGAATATTCCCCGACCAATCGAATATTATATAACCACTTGCTTACTTTGCAAAATTTATAAATACTATCCACAACTATAACATTATATCAAATCCACACCATAATATTAAAAAATTTATTTCGAGAAAATTAAATATTTATTCATAAAATTTGGGGTCTCACAATCTCCCCTCCTTATGAAATTTCTCCCTCGAAATTTACATACGTACCTGGTATGCCAAAGAGGTGAGGATACCTTGACTTCATTTCAGATTTTAACTCTTAAGGTATAACCTTTTAAGTGTTGAATACGATCCTTCTTATCCAAGATTTTAACATGTATCTCTTCATACGTTAAATCTTATGCTATATCGTTTAGTTCTAATTCAATAATGTGGTTCGGGTCGTCCACATATTTACGTAACATCACTGCGTGAAAAAAAATGTTATGAACACGCGACATACTTGGTGGTAAAATGAGTCTATAGGACACAATTCCTACTCGATCAAGGATTTCAAATGGGCCAATAAAATCGAGGGTTGAGATTTTCTCTCTTCATCGATTCTTGCTTCTAGAATAACGCCCTCTTGAACCTTTTTCTTCACCTTCATCAGTTCCGGGTGTGTAGCTTGAACAGCTTTAACTTTATCGATTAAAGTCGATTCTACTTGTATATTCGTTATCTTCATGTGGGTTCGTATATTCGCACTTGTTACCGCATACGATCTTCTACTCAACGCGTCAGCTACCACGCTCACTTTTCCCACGATGATATTGAATGGTACAATCGTAATCTTCAACAGCTCGAGCCAACGTCTTTGGCACATTACACGTTCATTTTGGGTGAAGAAAATATTTGAGGGTTTTAGAAATAGGTTTTGTACTGGGGTCAATACAAAATTCAATTTCACACTCTAGGGTAGGTTAAGAAGTCTTCAAGAATACGTCAAGAAATTTATTAACAATAGAAATATCATTCAAAACTGTGACTCTCATCCAAGACTTGGATAGCACGTCGCATTGATACCTATCAACTTGCCACCGTTATTCACAACGTCCCCTACGGAAAGTTCAGCTTCAATTCATTCCACACAAGGAAGTCATCAGCGAAAGGCTCAGGGCTCTTTACTTATGACTTGATATGACAATGATTGGTTTGATTGCTTGAATTCGCATAATAGGTTGGTTAGGGATATGAAAGCTAACAACCTTACAAAAAACTTGATGAGTAGTTAACCAATCGATTCCTAAAATCACATCAAAGGCAAGTATTTTCAAAGAGATAAGATCGAAAGGTAACGTGAAAGTATCGATTTGAATCAACAAGATCTATAAACAGTGGAGGTAACGAAGATTTCTACTATCGAAGTTTTAACCAATAAGTCAAAGTCTAATTTCTCCGAAGTCAAATTTAAACGTTGAGCGCAAACAAGAGAGATAAAAGAATGGGTAGAACCGGTATCTAATAAGGTATAGACTTTGCAAGAATTTATAATTGACTAACCCGTGATAACATCATTCGTGTTCCTTATCACAAAAAAATGCTCTCTTTTAAACTATCGATTTTGACTTGTCTAGGACATTCTTTGGCATTACCATCCCAGCTAGACTTAACTTTTCTATAGAGGACATTCTGCCGTTAATTGCTTCGTCGCATTCCTGATCCATGATTTGAATCATTACTCTCTGATCCATATCGAATTGGGGTTGACCGCTCTACACAGGGTAATTCTGAACTCGATGTTGGATTCTACCAATTGTTGTCCAAAAAGCGAAATCTATTTCATCTATTTTGGATTTATTGGATCGAACGTCTTTTTCTACAATATCAACGCGTCGTGCGGCTTTTACCCATGCTTCCTCTATTCTCATTCGTTTAGTTGTTTCTTCTTTCATCAGAACTTTGATCATAGCATTATTAGATTCTAGCTCTAATATCTTATACTCTGACAAAGAGTGCTTCTGTTCAAGTATCGCACATCGGGTAACACAATTTTGAATTGTTACATCTCTTTGCTCCACTACCGCCTGTCGTTCTTCAGCCTGCTCTTCTAACTCATGAATACGATTTTGCAAGTCTACATTTTGATCATAAAGTTCTTCTAATAAATTCTCCTCAGGTTCCTCTTCTTCCTCACTCTCAACTGCTACCTCTGCAACTATCTCGGGTGCAACTATCAATTCTTCACTCACCACATGGATATCTCTAATCCCTTCTTCGCCTGACAACATTATCTTGGTTAGTGATTAGAGATGTCTCCACGATCTCATATGCTTCATTGCTTATCTCAACATTTTTGGATGCCATTTTCCAATACTTCCACAAAACAAGGGTTAATTAATATATCACATATTATCCCTATACTATGACCGACCAGTTAAATATCAAATAAACTTAGGTAGGTCATACTAGCGAAGGAATTCCCCGTCTCTCCCCTCCTAGTTCTTGTCTCACATCTCAGTCAGGGATCATATCCCTAAGCTTTGATACCAACTGTGACGCCCCCAAAATTAGGTATACATCACCCATCTTGAGTCGCCAGATACAAGGTACTGAATACAAATAAAACTTAATTATACAACAGTCGTGTAAAATACGACAAAACATAGGCTGTGAGTTTTAATACAAATATTGTCATCTAGACAATATCCACACTCAATGGAGTCCTCATTACATTTATTATCACACTATTTCACAGAATAGTGAGGACTACTAATGCACCATCTAGGATCATCACTCTGTTCCCCGACTAGTCCCAGCTACATTCTAATTTCCTGAGGAGAATAGTGAAAGAAAGGGTGAGCTCAATTAGCCCAGTAAGAAATATTATGACTAAGATAATGCAGAATAAATTATCATTAGCCTTCAACAATGTTAAACTGATAGAATATAATAAACATCAAGTTTAACTGCAGCGGAACAAGCAATTCATTAGAAGAGTCAAGTAGAGAATAAAATCTACTATTTTCTATGATTTAAAAGGTTTTTCATCACTTTTATCGCTGAGACTCAACTTAATAAATAAAATCGAATAATCCTTTCTCCACGACCAAGAATATTCATGTAATCATCAATGGTCATGACTATACCGAATAATCTCTGGTCATAATCATACCAACAACTGTCCACCAATGAACTACAGACCAATGAGGACTTTTACCACATCATTCGTCACATTACGGTTATGATTATATCGAATAATCCCTGGTCATAATCATACAAAGTCCATCTATGCACGTAAGCCAAAGATGACTTTCAACATAATATAAGCATGAGAATAATTACAATTCAATAAAACAAGTTCAAGAATAAATTTTAAAGATTTATAAGTTAATTTATCCTAAACTCAATAAAGTCCAAATTGTCAACATGATACTGCTTTGTAAAGTAAAATTCAAGAATGCTCAGAAGAATATTTCCATGAAAAGATACTGGATGAAGCGCAAATATCAAGGATATTCCACTAATTTCATGGATTATAGAAGCCAAAACTTTAACCAACTGAGTATAATAGAATATATGAAACTGCAAATTAATTTTCACCCGCCATGTGATAATCCACATATACAGATCATTTTTATAATTTAATAAGGAATGAATACAAATGATCATTCACCATGCATGTGGTAATCCATATAGACAGGTTATTCCAACAGAATAATAAAGAATGGAATAACAGAAGGATTCACCATGCGTGCGATAGACTGCACAGACAGGTTATTCCTAACAGAATAATAAATAATGGAACCAGGTCCGGCGTAAACGCACAGACAGGATATTTTGACATAATAATAAATAACGAAACCAGGTCCGGCGTAAACACACAGACAGGATATTCCGACAGAATAATAAATAATGGAACTAGGTCCGGCGTAAACACACAGACAGGATATTCTGACAGAATAATTAATAATGGAACCAGGTCCGGCGTAAACGCACAGACAGGATATTCCGACAGAATATTAGAAGAACTTCACCATGTATGCGGTACTTTGCATGAACAGGTTATTCCAACAGAATAATAAGAATGGAATAACATAAGATTTTTACCATGTATGCAGTACTTCGCATAGACAGGTTATTCCAACATAATAATAAAGAATGGAATAATAGAAGAATTTCACCAAGTATAGGGCATCCCGCGTATACAGGTTATTCCAACAAAATAATAAAGAATGGAATAACAGAAGTTCTCTTCATGAATAAGAAAGAAAGAATACCCCTTACGAGTACAACAAATAATATCCCCTACCTTAGAAGAAACTGGATATTGGAGTAGTGAAGTAGCAGAATACTTTTCTTCTTTCTCTCTATAGTTTCTCTCTCTAGAGTTTTAGTGAATTCATAAGAAATAATGTAGGAATGAGCTTCAATTTATAGGAGAATAGACTGAATAGTAACTAATTCATGAACGGTCCAGATTGATTTACTTTTAAACGGACGGTCCATATTGGTTTACTATTAAAACTTAAAGCAACGGTCCATACTGATTTACTATTAAAACTTTAAACTAGCGATCCATACTGATTCACTATTATAACTTTCCACCAACAGGGTCCATATTGATTTACTATTATATCTTCAACCAACGGTCTGAAAAATTAGCACATCTCCTCATGGAATAATATTGTACCCAAAATTGATTTGGACCGAAAAGAAATATATCTTACGGGTGAATAGTACCCCGTGAATAGTAACTCGTGAATAGTAACTCATGAATAGTAACTCGTGAATAGTAACCCATGAATAGTAACTCGAGAATAGTAACTTGTGAATAGTAACTTATGAATAATAACTCGTGAATAGTAACTCATGAATAGTAATTCGTGAATAGTACTCCGACACGAAAAGTGCCCCGAATACCCGATTGAACAATATAACCTCCAGACATCAATTATTATCGAAACAAATGTCAATTTATAAAATTCATCTTTAATCAATACGAACTTATTCATCAGTAATATTATAATTCACAATATTTAACAACCAAGTCATTCCCAGGGAAGAGGGGGCTTTTCGATAATGATTTCTCCTTCTTGACGCGCAATTAGGTGACCAAACCTCTCCTTGACAGAAATTCTAGACATTGTCAATATTAAAAATAATAATATGAATAACTTTGCCGTCTCAATTATTGATTTAATAATATAACATATTATACAGATGATACTGTGACAATAATTGAATCAATAATATGATAGATATGATGCAGCAATTACTGTAGCAATAATTGAGTATAACTGAGTGACTTATCACGTAAGTATCAATAATTAATACCGTGTGCTACTATGCAACCACACATATTACTGTACTTTTACTACCGGGTAGTTCAACAGTTTTAACGGTAACACCTCCGCCGTTATTTTTATAGAAAGATAATTTTGTCATTTTCTAACTACGACAATACTTCCGTTATGGGGTCCACTAATGATTGTGCCATCGTACAATATTCTTTGTTAAAATGAATATTCCCCGACCAATCGAATATTATATAATCACTTGCTTACTTTGCAAAATTTATAAATATTATCCACAACTATAACATTATATCAAATCCACACCATAATATTAAAAAATTTATTTTGAAAAAATTAAATATTTATTCATAAAATCTGGGGTCTAACAATAAAAGCCAAAAATTTAACCAACTGAGTATAATTAAGAATGGAATAATAAGAGAAATCACTAGGCATGTGATAAACCGCACAGACAGGTTATTCCAACAGAATAATAAATAACGGAACCAGGTTATGCCTAAACGCTCAGACAGGATATTCCAACAGAATAATAATTAACGGAACCAGGTCATGCGTAAAGCACATATAGGATGTTCCAACAGAAAGATAAATAATGGAACCAGATCATGCGTAAAGCACAGACAGGATGTTCCAACAAAATGATAAAGAATGGAATAATAGAAGAATTTCACCAAGTATAGGGTAGTCCGCGTATACAGGTTATTCCAACAGAATAATAAAGAATGGAATAACATAAGTTCTCTTCATGAATACAAAAGAAATAATACCCCTTACCGTAGAAAAAAAACTGGATACTGGAATAGTGAGGTAGCAGACTTCTCTTCTTCTTTCTCTCTATAATTTCTCTCTATAATAATTGCTCTAAAGCTTTTGTGAATTGGTGAGAAATGAAGGAAGAATGAGTTTCTATTTATAGGAAAATATAGTTTCGATAATTGCACATTTTGGGGCTCAAAATATTACAGTACAATATCTCCAACTTTTCTTTCATTTTTAATTTACTCCTGCAAGTATTATCAAACTTGCATCACCTCCCCTAATAGTAAATAATGTGAATCAATAGTTTAATCATGTGAATCAATAGTATAATCATGTGAAAAATATAAATTACAATATAATACCTCCATCTATACCTCCATTTTTAACTTAGTCATGCAAGTATTATCAATCTTGCACCAACTCCCCTAATAGTACCAGAATGTGATTCAATAGTACACACATTTGAACAAATAGTTATATAAGCATGTGAATTAGTAGCAATTAATTGCTCATTTATCCGATAAATTACCAGATTTATCAATATAACCCCCAGACATCAATTATCATCGGAATAGATGTCGATTTCCATTAATACTAATAATTCCAACAGAATGGAACTATCAAATTCATCTTTAATCAACACAAACTTATTCATCATTAATATTATAACTCACAATATTTAACAATCAGGTCGTTCCCAGGAAAGAAGGGGCTTTCCGATAAGGATTTCTCCTTATTAGCGCGTAATTAGGTGGCCAAACTCTCCTTGACAGAACTTCTAGACATTGTAAATATTGCAATTTAATAATATGAATAACTTTGTCGTCTCAATTATTGATTTAATAATATATCATATAATGCAGATGATACTGTGACAATAATCGAATCAATAATATGAGAGATATGTTGCAGCAATTACTATAGCAATAATTGAGTATAACTGAGTGACTTCTCACGTAAGCATCAATAATCAATACCATGTGCTACTATGCAACCACGCGTATTACTGTACTTTTACTACCGGGTAGTTCAACAGTTTTAACGGTAACACTTTCGCCGTTATTTTTATAAAAAGATAATTATGTCATTTTCTAACTACGACAATACTTCCGTTGTGGGGTCCACCAATGATTGTGTCGTCGTACGAATATTCCCTGTTAAAACGAATATTCCCTGACCAATCGAATATTATATAACCACTTGCTTACTTTGCAAAATTTGTAAATAATACCCACAACTATAACATTATATCATATCCACACCATAATATTCAAAAATATATTTCGAGAGAATTTAATCTTTATTCATAAAAGTTGGGGTCTTATAAGACAACCCTCTTCCTCAACACAAAGAAGAAGAAGTCAACATGATCAATTGGAGTAATGGACAGAATTCCAATTTTAATAGTGAATCCTCCTAGACCCTCAAAGACGGTGATTACAAACGGGATTATGCCAAGTTTTAGTTCACAATGGAACAAAAGATAAAAGCTTTATGCAAACAAATTGAGCAATTGGCAGAACTGGTGACTTATCAACATCAAGTGACACGTCAGTTAATCAACCAGGAGCATGCTAGTCTCCTACCTTTTGTCATGAACATTCCCTCGTCACTTTCAGAAAATGAAATGATGGAAGACAAAGTGACAAAGAGAGCAAATGCCAAGGCCCGTTGGGATTTTGCCAACAAAAGGGAATTCACCTATTTAGGCCAACCTATGGAGGAAATCCTTCATATGTTAATCAATGAAGGAAGGATCAGTTCCCTTCTACCTCCAATCAACCCCCGTTCAGGACGGTACAACTCTGATGGAGTATGTCAATATCACTCCTAGTCTCGCTGTCATAGCACAGAAGAATGATGGGCACTCCGCCACCTTATCCAAAATCTAATCAATAGTGGTGTCCTGCGCCTAGCAGACGACGATACTGTGTTACGTGCAAGTGAGAATTCAGGTCCTACTAAGTGGAAGAGTGTAGTAGCAGTCATATACACTGAAACTGAGGGGAATAATCAATCATTCACAATGCCAACAATTAAACTCAAGGGAAGCAACAATCCTTTGAAAGTGGCCACTCTCGAGCCAATCAACTTGTTGTACAGAGCACAATATCCCATTGTTAGCTTGAGCAAAGTTCCGTGGAATTATGGAGAAGTTGAAGGATCCACCTCACATATCACTGCTACAGTGTCGAAGGAAAATCCATTGTATCTTCCCCAACTGGTGATGAAGTCCACCATTAAATCAAAGGGGAAAGTACCCATGGAGAAGATTGAAAAATTCCTCCGCACTATGGGTCATAACGAAGCCACGGTGGTTTTAAGCTTAAAAGAAGCTCCACAATAAATATCAATTCTGGACTTGGTCCTAACTTCCGAGAATCACCGGAGGGTCTTGTTGAATGTTTTAAAAGAAGCATATCTACCGACATCAGTTGATACGGAAAAATTTCAACATCTGGTTGATCACATTTTCAACAATAATGTGATATCCTTCACTGATGACGACATACCCCCCGAGGGGACCGGTCATTGCAAGCCGTTGCACATTGCGGTCTTGTCCTCTGGATACATGCTAGTTGAAGTCTTGATAGATGGAGATTCATCTCTAAATATCTATCCATACGCTACCTTGGTGAAGATGAACATCAATCTCAACCGAATTTGGAGTAGCCATACTATCATCAAAGCTTTTAATGGTGCCCGACGAAATTCGATCGGAGTAATTGAGCTACCAATCAAAATAGGTCCCCACACATTTTGCGTATCTTTCCATGTGCTCAAGATAGATTCAGGATACAACCTGCTCTTGGGACGACCATGGATTCAAATGGCAGGGTCAGTCCCCTCCACTTTTCACCAACAGTTGAAATACATTATCAACAATAGCCTGGTCACGGTCAACACTGAACCAAAAATTCCTCAGCACAGAGACATGTCATTCATCAATGCCAATGCAGACGTTGAGCCAATCAGTTTTCATGCTTTGGAAATAAGCAATACCCAATACCATGTTATTGGAATGCCATTGCCCGAACCCAAGATTTCTATCAAGGTAATGTCTGCTACTCAAGAAATGATGTCATTGGGTAATAAGCCCGGACAAGGGTTGGGTAAAGATTGCCAGGGTATCAAGTACCCTATTCGATTAACCAAGCAGACTAGAACAGCTGGACTAGGCTATTCTGCCAGTACTAGTCACAGGAATCCTCATAAGCATCAGCAGATTCCTTCAGCTCCAACTATGCCGCGTTCATCTTCGCCTTCAAACTCTGAGTCCACACAACCTCCTATAAAGGTGGCAGCCAATGAAATGGCTATGTTATTTCCCAAGCTGGTACCGGTAAACGAGAAAGAAGTCTTTGTTCCAAATCCTGCAGTTGAAGAGGATGAGCGAAGAATCAAGCAAGACGTCATCTGAATGATGTCAGGCATACGCATCATCGTTCATGATGAACATACCAACAGATACACCCCAGACGATGATTGCCCAGACGTAATGGCCATCATTCAGGACGGATAGGATGATGACAATCCCTCCATCACTGCAGTCCACTCGGACTTTGCCCTTGCCAATTGGAACAACATTCCTTGCATTGGTCGACAAGGGTAAAACGGGCAGAACTCTTTCTGCCCTGTAGATATAATAACTGCTTACTTTTCTGTACAGTATTAGTAGTTTATTTTGCCAGTATATGCTAACATTGTGTATGATCAACACATTTCATATATACTAAGTGAAAGCATATTTTGTTTCAGGACTCTGAATTTAGATGTGCATGTACTTGCTGATACGGTGCCTCTCCTTCACAAGGATTGTATCTTTGATGTAGAGATGAATTCAACCTTGATGGATATACAGGATGACATTGAGGTGCCTCCAAAAATTCAAGAATGGGTCAAAGACAAACCTAAACCCAACCTTGATCAAACCACTTCCTTCAATCTCGGAACCTTAGAAAACCCTAAGTTAATCCAGATTGGTTCAGACTTTACCCCAAACCAAAGGAATGACATGGTTACGCTACTAACCTAATTCCAGGATGTGTTTGCATGGTCTCATGAAGACATGGTGGGTTTGTCCACTGATATTGTCCTTCATCACCTTCCCATTAAAGAGGGATTTAAGCCAGTCAAGCAAAAGCTCAGGCGATTGAAACCTGAGTGGAGTTTAAAGGTGAAAGAAGAAATTGTGAAACAATTTCAAGCTGGCATCATCATGGTGTCTACATATCCTGAATTGATATCCAACATAGTGCCCGTGCCTAAACTTGGAAGGAAGGTGCGAGTTTGCGTGGATTACCTGGACTTGAATAAAGCTTGTTTAAAAGATAGCTTTCCCGTGCCATTTATCCATATCCTCATTGATAATACTGCATAATACGACATGTACTCCTTTGCTGATTGCTTTGCGGGGTACCATCAAATCATGGTTGCTGAGGAAGACCATGAGAAAACTGCTTTCATCACACCTTGGGGAACCTTTTGCTATAGACGGTTGTCATTCGGTCTCATCAATGTCGGAGCCACCTATCAACGAGCTATGATGGCTCTGTTCCATGACTTAATGCACAAAGAGATCGAGATCTACGTGGACGACATCATTATCAAGTCCCGGAAGGAGGATGGCCATATAGACCATCTCAGAAAGTTGTTCAACAGGTTGCGTAAGTTCAACTTGAAGTTGAATCCAGCTAAATGCCCATTTGGTGTTAAATCAGGCAAGTTGCTAGGATTTCTAGTTAGCCACAAGGGGATTGAGCTGGATCCTGCCAAAATCCAAGCCATCGCTGAAATGCCCATTCCTCAGACAGAGAAGGAAATACGGGGATTTTTGGGAAGAATCAACTTCATTAGCAGGTTTATCTCCCAACTCACAGCAACCTGTGAGCCAATCTTCAAGCTATTAAGGAAGAACTCCTCCATGAAATGGAATGATGAGTGTCAAAAGGCCTTCCTCACAATCAAGAAATAGCTAGTCAAAGCTCCATTGTTGGTACCACCCAGGGATGATGTTCCCCTATTCATGTACCTGTCCATAAGTGACAATGCCACGGGCTGCATGCTGGGACAGAAGGATGATAGAAGCCAAGAACGAGCTATCTATTACCTCAGCAAAAGGTTCAGCAGCAGTGAACACAAGTACACTATGATCAAAAAGACGTGTTGTGCTTTAGCATGGGCTTCCATAAGATTACAGCATTATCTCCATGGTCACACAACCCATCTCATATCCCGCGTGGATCCTCTCAAGTACGTGCTCAACAAACCCATGTTAAATTGTCGGCTGTCCAGATGGCAGTTGATCCTACAATAATTTGACATCGTATATGTGACTCAAAAGTCCATCAAAGGTCAAGGAATTGCGGATCAACTGGGGGATTTCAAGCCCTTGGAAACATATTTCCCTGATGAAGGAGTAATGACAGTCCAGCAACACCATCAGTCCGATATACGCCAGTCATAGAAGATGTATTTTGATGGAACTGTTAATCTGGAAGGTTCTGGAACTGGAGCAGTTCTAGTATCTGATACGGGGGAGCAGTATCCCGTCGCCGTCAAATTGTAGTTTGTCAGCACCAACAATACAACGAAGTATGAAGGCTGTCTCATGGGGCTAAAACTTGTCCATTCCATGGGCATCAGGCGGTTAACTGTCTTTGGAGATTCAGAGTTCGTAATCAGGCAATCCAGCGGGATCTATCAAACCAAAGAACTACATTTGCTTCCTTGCCATCAGCAGGTTTTGAATATGGCTTTGGAGTTCGAAGAAATCTCCTTTCTACACATTCCTCGTAATAGGAATGACTTTGCGAACGCATTAGCAACTTTGGCCTCCTTGATTCGCATATCAGACAAGGAACACTTGTCAAGCATCACAATTTCCCTGCTCAAGGCCCCAGCCTATGGGAATTACGTTGGAGAAGTATCGGATGAGCTACCTCTCATCCAACATCGTTGGTATCAGCATATCAAGGAATATCTACGAGATGGATCTACACCCGCGGAAGCGAGCTTGACTGAGAAAAGGCGGATCCATCGACTTGCTATGAAATTCTACCTGAGTGGAGATACACTCTACAAAAGAGATACAGGACTAGGTCTCCTCAGAAATTTAGACAAAGATCAACCCCAAAGGCTTATGGATGAAATCCATGCGGAGTCTGTGGCCCCCACATGAGTGGCCCCCTCCTTGTCAAAAAAGTGCTCAGGACGGGACATTATTGGCTATCTCTCAAAGTTGATTGCAATGACCACGTCAAGAGATGCTATCAGTTCCAGATTCATAGGTATGATACACATGCCCCTCCACGGGAACTCCATAACATGAGTTCACCTTGGCCCTTCTCAATGTGGGGAATGGACGTTATCGGACCCATTGAGCCCAAAGCCAGTAATGGACATCGGTTTATCTTCACTATGATCGACTACTTCACCAAGTGGGTAGAAGCAACCTCCTTCCCCAGGGTTACTAAAGAAGTCATCATTGCTCTCATCAGAAATAATGTCGTTTGTCGATATGGACAACCAGAGGTGATTGTGTCAGACAATGCCAAGAACCTCAACAACAAAATGATAGAGGAATTATGCAGTAAATTCCACTTCAAGCATCTTAAATCTATCATCTATTATCCGAAGATGAACGGTGTTGTTGAAGCTGCTAACAAAAAAATCAAGAAGATTATGCAAAAGATGTTTTCCAACCACAAAGATTGGCCTGACATATTGCCTCTTATTTTGTTAGCCTACAGAACCTCAATGTGTACTTCCACTAGGGCAACCCCCTACGCATTAACCTATGGGATGGAAGCAGTACTCCCCATAGAAGTTGAAATGGAATCCCTCAGAGTGTTGATAGATGCTCAGCTGGATGAAGACCAATGGGTACAAGACAGGTATCACAATTGTCTCTAATAGACGAAAGGTGAACCGCGGCTATCTTCCATGGTCTGTTATATCAACAAAGGATCGCCAGATCCAACAACAAAAAAGTCCGGCTACGGCAGTTTAAACAACATAACTTGGTTTTAAAGAAGATCCTTGACAACCAAGATCAATCTAAGGGAAAATTTGCTCCTAACTGGGAAGGCCCGTTTGTCGTCAAGGAAGTATTGACAGGAGGCGCTCTCAGATTGCAAGAAACGGACGGCGATGAATTTTTATAACTCATCAACTCAGACACCGTGAAACGGTACTATGTCTAAAGTTGCCATCAAGCAAACACCTTGGTGTTGGACCATCAGATCACCAGTCATTCTGGTTCTTTAACCCTTTACCACATATAACTTTTCCACACTTTGCCTCTAAGGGAAACACACTTTTCAAGCCAGCAGCCTGGCTTCTCTGCGTTCCTACGACTTAGGTCATCCCACTATGGATTGAACCTCTTGCGTTTGTAGTTTGGCTACCCATACATGGGATCAAACTTCTCATACCTACAATTTATCCTCAACCTAGGATTAAACTTTCTTCTCCCCACATTCTGACCTGCATATGGAATTACGCTTTTCATCTCACTCTGAGGGGCGAACTTTGTCGACCTGATCTCCTCTTCAATAGGAGTACGTAGGCAACCATGTTACATGGCCCTGTCACAATAAAACAAAAACAACAAAAACATTTATACCCTTACAAAAACAAAAAAAAAACCAAAAACATTCCTACACCATTTCTGCCATATACAGCGTTGAACCTCTTACACTAGGTTCGAACTACGCAGACCTGATCTCCTATTCAATAGGAGTACGTAGGCAGCCATTCATGGTTTGGTCTCACCCCCTACTAAAACACAAACCATTGTCAACTGGTACTGGGATCACCTTTCAATCCACTACATTTCATTCGGCTTCAGACCAAAGGGGTGGAATTACCTGAACTCCTCCCAAATAGGAGATTCGGCGACCATCTAAGTTGCGGTCATACCTTGAAGAGCAACACCAATCCATAAGAAGTGGAATTAACTAGGTTTCTCCTAAATAGAAGTACTGGCGACCATCTGTGGTGCGATCAATCTCAGAGAGAAAAGCCACACTCCTCTCCACATTTTCATTCAGAAACCAGTCCCAAGACACCAAAGATGGTAGGGATACATACAGATCGATGATCCATTCTGAACTGTCCCGAGGCAATTAAATGTCCATCCACCCAAGAGGAATTCAGAATACATCAAGATCACAAGCCCTGAATCAGCAGGCAAAATATCAAGCAAGTATTCAGGCATATCTAAAAGGGAAGTGATCAAAAATATATTTCCCTGCTATATATAATGATGTTTGATATATACAATGTAAACTGTACATGACAAAATGGCTAAGCTAGTCTGTACAGGTAAATACAAGTCCATCTACAAGTCAGGGTATATGCGAGCTAACAAGCCCAACATGGCGTCCCTCTCAGAAGGAGGTAAAGTTGTGGTCTCTTGTATGAGAATATCCACACGACCCAACAGATTTGCAGCCATCTGCATGGTGACCATATGCTCGTCAATATATGCGCTCATCTCTGCGATCATGCCAGTGGTGAGGAACCTCACGGCATTACTATCTATGACGGCTACATCCCGGGCAAATATAGCACTATCCCGATCGACTATTACTACATCTCTAGCTGATCTGGCCTCATCTCGCTCAACAACAGCGACATCTCTATGAGCTAATGCCTCGTCTCTCTCTAATAGAGTTGTGTCCCTCCTATCAAGGGCAGTTGACATCATAGATCGAGCCTGATCTCTCTCAAAGGTCATCAGATGAAGACTCTGCTCTAGGTACTGTGCCGAGTGCTGAATCACAACAGTACTGGTACTGGGAGAATCTGAAGGAAATGCTGGCAACCCAGCAGTGGGCTCCTCCTCGATGTAGGAATCAATGTCTTCCATGGGCTCTACATCATCTGACTCGCTATTCGGTATGGTAGATACTGCTGCTATATCTCCATCCATGCGGAATACTCTGCAGAACAACCCGGATGGTTCACAAAAAAAGTAGCTATCACACGCTGATCCCAACAAGAGTATACATGGGATCGGTCCTCTGCTGAGAGATATCGAGAAGCTGAACGCTGACCTATCACCCCTCGAAAGGATGAAAATCCTGGAACTGGTCAAACTGTGACATCACAGCCAGTGGGTGATAAGTAGTCACACCTCTCAAACTAGCCAGAGGGAGGTAGTCCATGCCCGGAGCGTGAGTAATGAACCTGTATGGTGAGCTAAGCCCCGAACACGGTAATATGCTGAATGGACCTCTGATGTCTTCCAAAAATGTGGCCTAAGACAGAGCA